>JARQZK010000735.1:557500-870000 GCA_030704885.1 Cynegetis impunctata
AGACGACTACCGTGGGTGCTTCGAGGCGTGGGAGCGGAGGTGGAAGCGGTGCGTGGAACTCCAAGGGAGACTACTGTGAAGGATTATGATCGAAATTTCGCCGAAAATTAATTTAGCTGCCCCTCGGAGCTCGATTCCGGGTTTCAAATTGCCATACCTCGTATATATATAAATATATATATATATATATATATATATATATATATATATATATATATATATATATATATATAGAGTAAATAATTCTTTTATTGGGTTTTCTGGTTCAGTTAAAACAGAAATAATGTTGAAATTGTTCTAATAACGTTTCGGTTACTATTTTAACCTTTATCAAATTTGATAAAGGTTAAAATAGTAACCGAAACGTTATTAGAACAATTTCAACATCATTTCTGTTTTAACTGAACCAGAAAACCCAATAAAAGAATTTTTTCTCCAACCATCAAAAAATGTTGACATTTTTGTACTATTTTCAGGTGCAAAAGCCATCAATTCCCTTACCGTACAAAAATTTGCTCGTTGCTTAGCAACACTTTTAATCCTAGGATTAAAAACGCTACTTTTAATCCTAGGACCAAAAGTAATTGCATTTGAGCTCTCTAATTGAAATTTGAAAAAAAAAACATTGTCTCTTACAAGTTTAGTAAAACAAACTAATTGGGCAACTATATATAGGTATTTATTTGTTATTAATAGTGATATTGAATGTACAATTGGAACAATTATTGCCAAAATTCAAAGCACCACTGAAATTATCACTAACAATTTTCGAACAATTCAAAAGATTTTCATTAATGTTAGAACAACTCAAAATATTCTCCGTAACTGTTGATGAAATATTCGAGGAAATATCTGAACAGGTACTTGTACCTTCTTTGTCAGGTTGCAATATTTTTCTGGCAGTATTCTCTTTGTTGATTCGTGATTCTTCAATATATCCTTCTGCTACCGTACTCGATTTCCAACCTCCATGTCTTTTAAGACAAGTGGGGTCACCGCCACCATCAATAAGAAGTGTAGCAGATGTTCTTCTTAGCGAATGTCCAGTATACTCCTCCCAATTTTCTAACTTCAAAAATTTTGCAATTTCTTGCGGCACGGAACTAATTTTGTGAATACCAACAACCATTCTTTGACACTTCCCATTAACATACTTCAAAAATAAACGACGTTCGTGTATATTTGATGGCCGTAGTGCAACATATTTTCGAAATAAACGCAAATAATTATCACCTATAATGGTAAACAAACGAGGTTTCTTGTTTTTTGTCTGCAAAATTTTTACGACCAGGACAGAGTCCATATCTTCAATGTCATCAATTTTCAAATGAACTAGTTCGTCACAACGCATAGCACCTCCAATTCCTAATACTAGAACAACCTTTATCATCAAATATACATTATCAGGTGCCATATCCAGGAACCGATCCACTTCCTCCTTTGTAAAAACCCTAGACTTTTTAGGTATATATCCATCACTTTGCCTTTTTAACAATGCTCGTAATTTTGAATATTTACTAATATTCACACCATTTTTGATATCCAGTGTGGATCGCAACATTGAATACTGTGACCAAAGAGTGGATGGCTTGACGGTCTTCGTTAAATTTGAGAAATACACCATAAGAACACTCTCCGCATAGTTTTGCACATTTTTTTCTTTGCACCAATCCATGAATCGCTGATATGCAAGTTCATAATCTTGGCGAGCATTGGGTGGCATAAGATTTAGATATACTGCTCCGGCACTTTCCAATATATCCGCAGGTATATTTTCATCGTGTTCGGGATTCATTTTAAAAGCAGCATAAAAACTACTACAAAAATTATATGATTAGTACGTCTACTGACGTCTACTTGACAATCAATATTCACCAACAATACCAGATATCCATGACTACCGACTTACTATCGCTGTTATAATTAATAGGTGTTCAAATTTATTACCAAATTATTAACGATTTTTGAATAAAACTAAATTTATTTTAATTTTGACTTGGTTGGAGAAAAAATAGTATATATCATACGGACTAAAAGTGCCTATTTTTACTCGCAATTTTGCATTCGCTCGGCTGCGCTGCGCTCCGCCTCGCAACTGCAAATATTGCTCGTAAAAAAAATAGACACTTTTAATCCTTATAATATAATATACTAATTTACAATATAAATAAGATGGTTCATGAGTCAGATACATATTCAAATGTATATATATATATATATATATATATATATATATATATATATATATATATATATATATATATATATATATATATATATATATAAATACATCGATTTGTTAATGATGCTATATTCCAAATTTATTTTCAAGTTTTGTTTAATTGTTGATTAAAAGTTACTAATTCGCCAATGAAATTGATTGAGATACTTATAGGGATATTCGCAATATTGAACAATCAATTAAGGTAAAATATACTAGTTGGCCATTCTCAATTTCATATATCACATAGTGGACAAGGAAAATTCTTCAATACTTCAGAATTATCGAACAATCTTTTAAGGGAGCTGGTGAAATATATTCCGCTATGCGGGTATATCCAGAGTTTTCAAACACTAAGTTAGTGTGCTGTGGAATCTTGAGATTTTCTATAAATCACTGTTCCATGGCAAATGCAGATTTCGCGTCGCGGAATTGATATAACCAGTTTCCTTGGAGGATTGTTTGATAATTCTGAATTATCGACGAATTTTCCTTCCCTTTATGTGATATTTAATATTCTTGGCTTAAAAATGGCGTCTTTTCAATTATTCCTTCGTTTCAGATATGGCAGTTTCGCCGTCAAGATCCTTACCGCCGATAACGCACAGACGTTCCGTCAACTCCGGCACCAGCGACCTGCTCCAAAACAAGCTTCGGCAACTGCTCGTGTGCGACAGCGCCGAAGAGCTCAGCGTGGAACAGATCGCCCCTCTAAGTCCACCCGCCGAATACGCTCAGCGATGCCACAAAAGCCTACCCGATCTGCACTACCGTACGGAGTTGCAGGGCTCGAACAAGAGCAGCAACAAGAGCCTCTCGAATAGGGACAGCGGCGGTTCTAGCGGTCACTATACGCAGAGAAGCGAGCCCGCCCCTCAGCTTAGACAAGTAAATATTGATTAAACCTTCCTTTGCTATTTCGGCTATATGCACCTGGCCGAATTTTTGCTCAAAAAGTTTTCGACAGGAACTAAAGACGTCGCCACTAAGGTTATGGTTAGCATTTAATGCTTGGTTGTTCATTCCTCTAACGCAGTGGTCTCCAACCCTGTGCCCGCGGGCGCCATCCGTCTACCGTTTTACGTGTGCCCGCCATTCATGGTCTATTGCCTATTCTGTAGACTATAACTGATGCTTGTGCGGTATGAAAACTAAGAACGAGTAGCGCAGTGGTCTCAATTAACGGTCACTGCCTGCTTTTCGACTACCGCGCTCTTCCAACCCGGTGCAAAGAATAGAAACCCTTTCCAGGATGGTGAGTTGTTAAAAGAAACAGCAATACAAGACCTCCAGTTGTCAGCCAGCACCATCACAAGAAGAATACTTCAAAAGACTTGCAAGCTCTGTTAAAAAGCGATTTGGAAGTATGTGAGTGGTTCTCAATACAACTTGAGGAGTCCACAGATATAGCAGACATATCACAGTTAGTAGTTATGGTGAGAATAGTATTTAGTGGCTTTACTTTAAAAGAAGATATACTGAAAATATTTCCCATGAAAGGACGGACAAGAGGGAAGGATATCTAACATATTTAAAACATATACAAAGTCAATTGATATCAATTAATATCAAAGGATTTAATGCCCTCTGCAAGAAAGATAAATAATCTCCAAATTTCATGTCGTAGGAAGTTTTGTGTGGTAGAATACTTACTATTCTTCGGGCACGTCATGAAAATACTTACAAAATAGTCAAATTTATTCTAGCAGCCCCCATGCAACACCGCCTTTTCAAAGCACTATTACATGAAAAATAAACACCTATGTTATGTTTCTGTAATAAATTTTTTTTCTACATTCTATGTTTTATTAAAAATCTCCAACTATAAATTTACCATGAACATTCAAATTTTAAATGGTGCCCGCCCCTAACAGGAATGCTAGAATGTGCTTTTAGGTGGAAAAAGGCTGGGGATCCCTGCTCTAACGTTTCGATGAAAATTTTGTATGTTTCCACGTAATCCGAAGGTGGTCCCGTAGTATTCAACCTGACACGCAGATGGCGTTTGTGGAAAGTACCAAAAGCTTAGGATTGAAGTTGGAATGCGTGACGTTGTGTTGTATTTGTTTGAAAGCTGTCTATAGTGAACGATCAGTTAGTCTGTTAACATGGAAAAGGCTGATCACCTTTATGTGATACAATACTTTCATTTGAAAGGCCACAATACAACCAATGTTGATCCGAGCAGGATTGTTTTCTGGAAGAGTTTGCTTCTTCCTTCATAATATGAAATGGAGGGTGGCAGGGTTTAAACTAGGCTGTACGATCTGACAAAATGAACCACCATCAGAGAAGATGCGCTACAAAAGGACAATTATTTCATTTGATAGGTTTCAGTACAACCAATATGGAACCGAACAGGATTTTTCTTTAGGGTCAGTCAGCTCCTTTTGTCATTATATAAAATAACGGCGGCAGAGTTTAAACTAGGCTTTACGAGATAGCAAGTTGAACATCGCAGTGGTCCACCATAAGAGAAGCTGGCGCCACAATTGGGTGATACAGTACTTTAATTTGAAAGCTCCTCAATAACCAATATTTAACCGAGCAGAAGTGTTATCTGGGATATATTCCTTTATAATATAAATAATGGGCGACTGATTTTAAACTAGGCTAGTGAGGTGAACATCCCAATGGTTCACTAGAAGAGGCAATAGCTTCAAAACTGAGTGATACAGTCTTTCATTTGAAATATCTCAGTATAGAAAATATTGAACCGAACAAGATTGTTTTCTAAGAGAGTCTGCTCTTTCCTTTATAATAAGGAAATAAAAGGTTTCAGAGTTTAAGCTAGGCTTTGTGATCTAGTAAGGTGATCATCATAATGATTCACCCATAGAGTCAAGTCGGGCCCTTCTGGGACTACCTTCTTCCCATCAATGTTCCATAAAATTTTCTTACATAATCCGATGTAGTAGTTGTGAATGATAAAGTAAAAAATGTCATTTTAATTCCCTGTTTGAGAATATTTCTATAGCTCATGAGACAATCATGTTCAAATTAAATAACACGGCGTTGGCATTAAAGTAGATCCTGTATTGATACTTAAGGCGTTAAAAGATACTAATACAAATTTTATTTAGATTGATATCATTCACTTATGCTACTTCCATTACATGTAGATATTATCACAATACTGAGAATTAAATGAACCGAAAGTGGGATATTGCTGTATAAGTTCTGTTCTGTAAATTGAACAACATAACCTACATAGATGCGTGACCAATGTTAACCATATTAAGAAATCGCAACGAAAAGTTAATTTTACTATATTCGTGATTTATTGTAAATTATAGATCTGTCCAATTTAATTTCTGAATAACTACACAATAGGACTATTTTTTTTTTACTATGTAATTATAATCTGATAAATCTATTGTAATTAAATTATGTACTCGTTAATATTATCAGATGGCACTATTACTATATGCCAGTAATTTATTCTGTGTTGCTCAAAAGCACGTATCTACATGTTGATGATATAATACTGAAATATTTTTCAAACTAAAATGTTTTTTATTCTTAGGAATCTCGAAGAGACTCTGGTTCCAGTACTCAACATAGCGGCGGCAGTTCTTATTACTGTTGTCAGGAACCAGAGTGCCGCAATCGTCAACAGCAAGTCTATCCCCCACCTCCTATCTTCAAACGCCAGAAATGTCTGCGCTACAAGAGGGACAGACCTATACTTCGATCTAAATCGGACATCAGTGACAGGTATTTAAATATCTTGGTAATATAAGGTTTTTCAAGCTAATAGTCCAGTCTCACCTATCCATAACGTATTCGTATATACAAGTCTATCATATGGGCTGGTGGGCTGGTTGAAGGAGTTCCTCTTCCAAACTCGATGTGTGTGTGTATATATATATATATATATATATATATATATATATATTATTATTATTATTATTTTTCATCCGCCCAGGTACTGGAGACCGCCTGAGCCTCCTACCAGTCACCTGGAGCAGTTTTTCGAACACCTGGGCCTGACAAGCGACTCGTACGAGGAGATGCTGAGCGAAAGCAGGTCGTCCGACAGTCCAGTGTTCTTTTCGGACGTATCGTCCGTGGACTCGAGTAGACCGATAGATGGAGCCGATTACTGTCCGGCAGCGTTCAGGCCTAGCGAGCCGCCGTCAATCGTAGAAAGGAACGCGCGCATCATAAAATGGCTGTGCAATTGTCGAAAGTCGCAACTGACGTGAACGCGTCGGTGTGAGAGTGAGGTTAGAACGTGAATTGGTCGATTATACCGCAACCATCTGATTTTTTTAACGGGATGATTGTAAACGTTTGCAGAGAAAGTATACAATGCACGAAAAATGTATTCATGACGAATTAATATTAGTCGTAGATGAGAAGAATAATTTTTTTTTGGCAGGCATATAATTATGTACTTTTGTTTTGGTATTGAAATCCCGTGATCTTTATATTTATGGTGTTTTAACCTCAAAGATGAAATTTACATCTTAAAGGTGAAATTTGCACCATGTGTTCTGGAGAATGCTTGGCATCATGTAGAACATGAGTAAGAAGTTACCTTAAATTTTTATCGGTTAGGCTGTCACCATTTACTTTTATGAGCCATATGCTAATTTAAATCACGGGACAGTAGTATGAATTTATTTTCGAATTTATAGAATATACCATTAATTTTTACTGCCAAGCAATATTGTTAATAATTTTTTCTGCAAAAATATAATTTAAAGAATGTGTTTAAAGATATACGGATTCCGCGTATCGAATATTTGGCAACAATTTTACTTTTTTTTTATGTAGTTCCCATCGCCATTTACTTCTTCCTTGCGATCGGTCTCATTGAGGTTTATTAGCCAATCTATATCAATTTGTCTGATCCTCTGTTCTAAATTAATTTCTTCTTCATAACCTCTCAAAGAGTTCTTTCTCGGTATAACTTCTTTTGTTTCAACAGGCCTCCTATATTCATTATATTCTAATCAGAATAAAACACTCGCTGCCGGAGCGCACATTTTCATTATTACTTTCAGTCAACATCTGCATAAACATCAGTAGAGGTGGTAATCCGTTTCCTAGCGGATTTTATTTGAAATTATACTATATTTAAGACAAATTAATTTAAATTCATAATATTGCTTTCCCTTCAATTCATTTCTCTCAGTATATCAGTACGGAACGAAAAATGTTTTAAACAATTATTTTTGACCAATTCACGTCTAGTTTATGTTATTTAAATATATATATATATATATATATATATATATATATATATATATATATATATATATATATATATATATATATATATATATATATATATATAAAATATATGGTGATATACAAGTAGATTCAGTGTATCGTGAAGTTAACGAATTTTTATAGAATTTCCAATATTTCATTTAGTATATTTTCTCATGAAGATTTTCTAATTAATTTCCTTTATTCTCGTTTTAGTAAAATGAGCTGAATAACTTTCATTTGTTTTTTTAGATAATTTCGAATATTGTTTTCAACCCATTTTTGCATTATTATGGTTTGTCTTTTCTAGAACATCAAAATTCACATGTTTTTCTATGAATCGGTGTTAATTCAAAATCACTAAATTTCGTACCTGCATTGTTATCAAAAGTAATATTTATTCATATATATTTACAATGTCGAATCAAAACTATATATCTTGAACTTTGAGCACCATTAAAAATTGGCAAAAAAATGAAAATCTTTCTGTGAAGTTTTTAATTTATTCTAATTAAAAAAATATCTCGAAGCAGTTTCAAAAATATAGTATTCGCATGAAGAAGTGAGAGAACTATTGAAGAATGACGAAATGCATTTTTGTATTTTATTGATATATCAAATTTTCCCAGTGGAGCAAAACACTATGTTGTTAATTATCCCTTTCATACATATTTCAAAAAATTTCTAAAAGTATATATTTTTGAAAAAACACCACATACTGCTTTCAAATTTCATATTTTTCAAGAGATACTTGATGGACGAAATGTATTTGGAACTAAATTTTATGGAAATATTGAGAATAGATAATTCTTATACAAGAGTTTCAGACATTTTCATGCATCTGTTAATGTTGACCAATTATTGTTTCCATAATTTATCATTTTATTTGCTGTACTATTATAACTTTTTTCTTGATAATTTCAATTGACTGCACGCTTAACGCTTGGTGGACCATTGTTCAAAATTATAAATCAACAAACACATTGCTTGTTTCCATTTCCATTTGGTACTGTTAGCTTGGAAGGCAAGAAGAGCAGATGGCGGACACAAAAAAACGGACTCCCCCAGGGAAGTGCTCTTTCCCCAATGTTGTTTTACATATACACCAACGACCAACCCATCCCCGGTGATACTGAGCACTTCCTCTACGCCGATGACTTGACCATCGCAGCTCAAGGGAGAAACTTTCCGATTGTTGAAGAGATATTACAAAATGCCCTATTACGGATGTCAGCCTACTATGAGGCAAACTCTCTGAAACCCAATCCGTCGAAAACCCAGGCATGCGCCTTTCACTTACTTAAACACTAAAGCCGCCGGAAGAAAACTTCACATCCAATGGGACGGTTTCGCCATAGAACACACACCTCAACCAAGATATTTGGGAGTATCTCTGGACCGATCCCTCACGTACAAATTCCACTGACATAAGACCCGACAAAAGGTGTCGACTAGGAACCAGCTCCTCAAGAAATTAACGGGAAGTAAATGGGGAGCTCACCCCGGCGTGATCAGAACAACAGCTGAAGCACTATGTTTCTTCACAGCGGAGTATGCTTGCCCGGTGTGGAATAGGTCTGTGCATGCCAAAGCTGTCGATACTGCTGTTAATGAGACGTGCAGGCTTATGACCTGCTGCATGAGGGCCACTCCGCTGGATAAACTCTATAAAGCTGCTGGGTGTGAACCACCAACAACTCGACGAATAGCCATTGAACACACCGAAAGATTTAGGCAAACATTTGATAATCGCCACCCTCTTTTTGAAGCACCCGAGCCAGTGAGGCGACTTAAATCACGCAAAGGCTTCTTGAGCACAGTACCGATAGATCCACCAAAAGTCTTCCCCTTAAAACAAGAACCCTCAGCAGGCTCCAGGTTGGACTGGAAGAGCTGGAAATCCCTCAACCGTCTCAGAACAGGAGTTGCCCCCGTGAAGACGAACCTCGCAAAATGGGGAATTAATAATGAAGATGTCAAATGCGACCTGTGGGGCGACACAGAATATGGAACACCTCCTGGTTTGCAAGAACTGTCCAAGCTCCTGTTCCCTCGAAGACTTATGGCTTGTTAGAGATAATGCACTGGACGTAGCCCGATACTGGGCTGACAAATTGTAATATGGACTCGGACACGAAAAGGTAAAGTAAGGTTGTTTCCATTGTTGAAATTGCTTTATTTACTCGACATATATATTTCGGGATGTCTATCCATTATAAAGAGGTTCTCTTAGTGAGTTAGAAAACTTTTTATTGGGTTGATAGCCCAAAACATATATGTCGAGTAAATATATCAATTTCAGTGAAAGCAAGCCAAGGGTTTTACTTGAGTTGATATAGCTTCTTCTTCAGTTCAGTAATTTTTGGGGTGTAGTTTACTTCGTTTATCTTAATCACTGCGGTTTGCATTTATCAGGGCTAGACTTCAATTGCAGTGAATCTATATTTTCATTTCAAAGTCTTATACAATAACTGGTCACTTCTAATATGATCATGAAAAGTCCTGTATATCCCTTTTTAGTAATTCTTCATTACGGATATATGAAGAGCATACATTGGATCTATTACTTCAAATCCATCCGTATTTTTATTATAAAACAGAACAGAAGCTCTTTGGAATGTTCTTAGTATTTATTTCAATATTTACCATATCTGATACGAAAAATTAAGATAAGGTGGCAGATCATACAACGCCAATTTTCTTGTTTAGTTGTCCTCTTTTCTCATTTTCCTGTTAATAAACTGTAAATACCCTAACTAACTATATATATATATATATATATATATATATATATATATATATATATATATATATATATATATATATATATATATATATATGCATAAACAGCTAACAACTGAGATCAATTAAAGATAGCTTTACCTGGAGTATAGATAAAAATAGTTCTTAATTTGGAGGTCCTTGTTCACTGGATGAACCTGTGCGCATGAGAGGGTTAAAAAACCATTTTTTTTTGTTTTGAAAAAATTTAAAGTTGAAATAACTTCATTTATTATTTGCTATTATAATACTCAAACAGGAAACTCAAAAAAAAATATTGACTTTAATTACCATCTCACTTATATAAATTCAAAAGAATATTCATAACAAAGTCTTTATTTATTCATATTATATATATATATATATATAATATATATATATATATATATATATATATATATATATATATATATATATATATATATATATATATATATATATAATGTTCAGAAAGATTTCCGCGGTCGGAAGTATTTGAAAAAACTTCGTTCACGGAATGAACCGCGTAAAAGATTGAAAAATCTCGACGTTCGGCTCCTTTTGCGAAGCCATCTTCAGGAGAATTAGAAGGGAAATAATTCAGACTCGTGGCCTCAATCTGCCTACTCCACGAATCGAATTAGAAGGAATCGGAAACAATACGATTGCGTGGTCTCAACCTGCCTACTCCACTGAAGTCTGAATTATTTCCCTTCTAATTCTCCTGAAGATGGCTTCGCAAAAGGAGCCGAAACGTCGAGATTTTTCAAATCTTTTACGCGGTTCATTCCGTGAACCAAGTTTTTCATATATATATATATATATATATATATATATATATATATATATATATATATATATATATATATATATATATATATATATATATATATATATATATATATATATATATATATATATATATATATATATATATATATATTCATAACAAAGTCTTTTTATTTAACATAATTTTTGGTTTTGATACTATCAAACATACATGTAAATTGCTTATGTTTTATATACTGAAATTTACTCTTTTATTACTGAAGTGCATCTACTGAAGATTCCATAACTACATTGCAATTATACGCACATTATTTGAAAATAATTTTTGAATATATTGTTTCCAAGTTTTCCTAAGAAAATAGTTAAATATGTATTATCCCAGAAAAATTTTCGTTGTTATGAATTTAATGAATTATTACCGTTAAAATAGGATGAAACACAAATTATGTTTGAGACTGATCAAGATTTTTCAAATTTATATACGTTTAGTATTATTTCGGAAAGACTGAGACCATTCCTTTTCCAATTCTCTTTTTATTAAAATTTATTATACGAAAACACATTATATATGTTATAAAACTCAATAAGATTTTTTTTCTCAAGTATTTTATAAATTATTGTTGTGTAAAAGTAACTGTTAGTAGATGTATATGTAATGTTGTTGAAATATCAAAATAATTTTGTTCCAGTGATGACCTACTATGAACCATTGTAGACTATGTGAGTGTGTATTGAAAAGAATAATCTAATCAAAATTTATACCTTGTTTTTGTATTTAAATTATTTTCTGTAATATTGTGCTATTTTCAACATTCGTCATTTTATATTATGAACGCACTTTTTTCTTCAACGTTTGATAATCGAATGTGTATCATAACCTGTATTTTCGAGTTTATTTAATTACTTATATTGAATTTCGTTGACTAGTTTTTAATATATAATATTTTTGGAAAACAGTCAACATTATGAAGAAGGTATTCATTCATAATAGAATATATTTGTTTTAGTTCTTTTACTATAGAGAGAATATTTTTTCTCGTTGTACTGCAATCATCATTTTTTATAAAAATAATTATTTTATGCACATCGATTTTTTTCCTGAAAGTTTGTTGAAATTTTCTATATATTCTGTGAATCAAAGTACTATGACGTATCATGAAAAATAATCTATTTTACATTAATTATCTGATTAATTTTTCTTCAGTTTTCCGCTTTTTATTTCTTTGAAATAATTTTAGATGTGTCTGATTTGTGTGTTATATTTTAAAGTGATTATTTGCATGTGTGGAAAATTTTTAATGACCATGTAATGGACTGCTGTTAGTTATGATGCCGTGCGTCAATTCTGTCTAGTCTGTACTTAATTATCATTGTTTCTATCTAGCATAGCTAAAAATGTTTAATTCTTGAAATATACATTATATTACATTTTGAAAATGAATTTTTATTTTCGTTCCCATTTAGAAGACAAAAAACAAGCTTTCTGTTCTAGTTAAAATATCTTGTAAATTATTATACTTGAGTTGAGTAATAGGAGGTTTTCTCTTTAGTTGGAAACCTATGTTAGGATACAAAATAGTTGAAGCAGTATGTTGTTGAACTATTAAATAATAATAGAGTTAAACAGAAAGAAACGCTGGGCGTTGTGCATTAAAATCTAAGTGATATATACAAGTCTGTTGAAATGTTATTGCCCCGAAATGTCCTCTTCACGAATCAACAGTAATCAAGTAAATATCTAAGGTTAGATTATAAACAAATCCAATTAATTCTTTAATTATCAGCTTCAACACACTTCTCATAAGCTCAAACAAAAATTTTATTTAATCTTAAATGTATGTTTTTCTTTAGATTTATTGAACAAAAAATTAAGTTTGGTTGATTAAGCGATTGCAATACATATCATTAAGAATTTATCCAAGATTTCCAAGTTATAATTAAAAAATCAATCACCTTATTTTAACCTACCAGTGAGATTGGACTCGAAATAGATAATAATTATTTCAATATTTTTTCACTATTGCGATATTTTTTAAAGTTGAGAACTTATATCTCAATATTACCTTTAAGAAAGATACTAACTGGTTAAACATTTCACCCATGTCAACTATTTTTCTCTGTGGTATTACCAGTATTTGTGTTGAATCTGTGGTTGTACTTCAACTACAGAATATTATTATTGTATCGAATGGTTTCTATTTCTACTATGTTATGACTCCCAGGAGCGGATAAATATCATAACAAATACCGACGTTGCCAAATTTCAAGAAAGTGACACTTACAAACGAAATGGCGGTAACATTTAAACTTACCTGTATACTTTGACTAAATTGGATTTTATTAAATGAAACAATATTTATTTTATTTATTAATCTGAAGAATCATAAAAAAAAAACTAATGGCGCCCTAAATACCTTTCTCTGTAGTTTTCCTTAAATTTTATCTTTCTTAACATATAGCTGATAACAAAGTCCTGAGATCTGAAACAGTTAGGCAAGAACCTACATTATTTTTTCCAGCATTTTATTTAAAAGTTTCATTGGCAATCATTTATTAGATTTATTCATTGACGCCCATCGTTTTCATATAACATTTTTTCTATGTTATATGAAAAACGATGGGCGATTACTGTTTCTGCTTACACGATATAAAACAAAAAACTCAAAATTCATTTTACTTGTATTACAATAGTAAAATTAGTAAACTATTGATATAAGTCATCAGTATACGGGTAATAGGTGTAAATAAACAAATACCTACAAAAAATTAACTCCAGAGACTCACCACACTCAATATTTGTAATGCTACATTATAACATATACTGGGCATTTGTATATGAAATACTGAAGAAGTTAAATCATTAATAGTATATATATATATATATATATATATATATATATATATATATATATATATATATATATATATATATATATAGGTTTCAAATTTTGTGGGGAATGCGGCAATGTAAATGAAAAAATTATCAACATTTGTAATTGCAACTCGGTGATTATTATGATGCAAAAATCATTTTCTTTTGAATTATATTGAGTGGTCTGAACACCTTGAGCTTTATAGAATGCAACTGGGTTAAATTCATTCATATCACACTCTAAAACAAAAAGCTGGACACTAGTTGAATCATTTTTATGTCTGCACCCATCAATGATATTTATATCATAGGCATTCTTTATATTATTAATATCTTCACGCACTAAAAGATCTACACGCTTAAAGGTTTCTTCAACACCCACTTCACTTCTTGTTTTGTTTAAAACACTGAAATAAAAAAAAAACATCAGTATAAATAAAACAATAATAATATGAATAGACTATTCTGTTTTTAAAAGTAACTCACTTGGATGCTGATACTCCTACAATCAATTTTGATGCTATCAACTCTCTATCAGATTTGTGAATTCCGTAGATGCTGTACTTCAATGTTGTGACCATAATGTTTGCTAAAATACTGGATAATGCATTCATCACTCAGAATATTTCTTGGAAGTATCAATTGACTGGTACAATATTTATTAATTTTACAAGAACCTTGACTTTTTATGCTACGTTTTCCTAGTTTCTACTGGTTTTATCTGTGATTTTCCTGTTGAACATAATAATATGTACAATAAAATTCCAAATTGCACATTAAGTAACAAACTTTAAAGCACAATATATACCTATAAATGTAACACACATACCAGATATATTGCAGTAGTAATAAGAGGTTTTCTTCATCATGACCTTTCTTAATTGTTGACAAATAATAACTTGTATTACTGTTTCTCTGTTCAAAAGTGAACCAGCTCTCAAATTCTGAAAAAATATTTAAATTATAATTGTTGAACATATTTCCAGGGAATGAACCTTACCTTTTTTAGATGGGAAGTTCTTCTCATTTACTGTAAGTGTATTGATAACCATGCACATGAAAAAGATGCTGTCTCAAATTTTTAGCGTTAATAATGAGGCATTACAGTTTTGTTTTCCGCGTACAAATTTGTTATTACTTTCGTCTGCTTTATAACTTACAATGCTACTATTCATTTTATGCACTTCTCGTCGGTGACGATTTTAAGAACTATGATTTGCAATAACCTATTCAAATTCAGTACAAAACTCTGCCATAATAATTATCAAGTTTTCAAGAATAATAATAACTGAAACAGAACTTCTCAAAACAAACACTTAACCTCATTTTTATTCTCTTCTTGAAATTTGGCAACGTCGGTATTTGGTATGATATTTATCCGCTCCTATGACTTCCTCAGCTGTCAAACAAAGTAGACATAACCTCAATAAACGCAGTTAAATCTGTAGTTGTTCTAGTCAGTGTGTAGTGTACAAAATTTAAATTTTCAAATATGGAAGTTGAAGTACTAGTTCAAATTAGCATTATTCAGCGATAAATCCTTTTTTGTGCCCTAGTATATATGAAATGAATCACGCATTATTAGCGTGAAAAACAAAGTGCACCTCCCCTTTTTCGCGTTCATACATAAAAGAGTAACAAAATAACCTTGTGTTTATATTCACTGTTTATTTAAATAATGAGATAATATGTACTTGAGTAAACAAACCTTCTATTTGAGTATCAGAAATAAATGAAGTGGCTAGATCTGAAAGGAGAGATGTAAATTTATTTACCAAAACAAAGGGACATAATGTAACATGACAGAAAAAATATTGGATTGTGGGTGTATGTTTCCTCTTTTACCATGCTTTTATACACCATCCCCAGATGATCTTATGGGGAAGCAGAGGAGTGATGAAATAGATAGACAGCTGGGAAAAGAGAGAAAGGAGTTCCAAAAGGCTCATCGCCTGCTTCTTTTAGGGGCTGGTGAGTCAGGAAAGTCAACCATTATCAAACAAATGCATTTAATACATGTGAGGAATTTCTCTGACAAAATGAAAACTGAAAAAAGATCTGATATAAGAGGGAATTTAGTGGAAGCAATTGTTGTAAGTATAAATTTTTATATAGACTAATTTAAACTAAGTAAATCATTGCATTATTTTTTATACAGTTTGAATGGTTTCGACAATGTTTCTTCTGTATTTGTGGAATTCTGGACTTCCATTGTCTATAAAAATATATCTGAAAACAAAAATAAAAGAAAAGAAAATTTGATTAGTAAGTGGCAAGAAAAGAAAATAGCTGAAAAATTAAATTCAATGAATTAGTAGTATCTGAAAAAAGAAATGAAATAATATTAGTAAATAATAAGATGGAAAATGGTGAAAAAATAAAATTATACAATATACACGACGTTTCGGTTAGTTGGGGTATCTCTAACCGTTCTCAAGTGTATAACTGATTATCACGAGTTTGGATTGATCTTTATATACTCCCTTGATCAGTTTGTGCCGTGTTGGACTCTCTCCCATTGGGGCGAGGGGAGGAGCTTGAGACCACTGATTGCGCGCCAGGATTGGTTCGCCACGCGGTTGCCACTTCAAACACTGGGTTACTGAAAACTTCATGGTTCTGTTGGATGAAAGCAGCTTCCTTGATTTCGTTTTCGCCAGTTCTTTCCCGGTGATAATCCTAGCATCGTTCCACTTAATGTTGTGATGTTTTTTGTCCATGCGTGATCAGCAATTCCCGATTTCGATGTTTCGGCTCTTCGTGTGTGTATTTTGATGTTCTCCGATCCTGACATGAAGAGGTCTCTTCGTTTCACCGATGTATGAATCTCGACATTCACAGGGCACAAGGTATACGCAATTCTTATTGTCCGGGGTTCCATCTGGTTTAGTTTTGGTCAGCCTGCTTCCATTAAGGTGTTGTCCGACTTGAACGCTGTTTTGATGTTGTACTGCTGAGCGATTCGCCTTATCTTCTCGGATATTCCCTTCACATAAGGTATGGTTATCATCTGCCAATTCGGGTTCTCCTCTCGTGTGGTTCTGTTCTGTTGACATTCCGCGATAGTCCTTGTTATTATCTTCTTGTTGTAACCGCTTTGTATCAGGTCCCTTTCGATGTTAGATATTTCCTGTTCCATGAGTCGGGGATCCACCATTTTCCATCTTATTATTTACTAATATTATTTCATTTCTTTTTTCAGATACTACTAATTCATTGAATTTAATTTTTCAGCTATTTTCTTTTCTTGCCACTTACTAATCAAATTTTCTTTTCTTTTATTTTTGTTTTCAGATATATTTTTATAGACAATGGAAGTCCAGAATTCCACAAATACATTTTTTATACAGTTTTTGCTATAACAGAAAACAATCTGTTTATAACAGACAATGTTGAATATCCTACATTGTTGAGAATTTGTTACATTAAATTGTGTAATAAAAAAGAGTATGATATATTATCACAATTACAGCATATTGAGCATATATATATATATATATATATATATATATATATATATATATATATATTTATATTTATGTTTTTGTTAGTGCTAATGTTAACATAAAAAGATGTAGGTATGATTATTTCAATAATTTCTAACAAATCATTAATTTTGTTGTATGTGAAGTGAATATTTAACGTATATGAGCTAAAAGGCTTGTTTACTTGGATTCAATTTTTCGTTGTTGAAAAGATTAAAGTGGTATGTTGAATGTTTTAAAGAAGTATGTACTGTATTTGCTTTTCATAGTTATTGAGTTTTATAGAATCATATTTTTTTGTGGAATTCATGAAAGATTGGATATTTAAATTCACTAAAAAGATTTAAGTAAACTTTTGTGCAATATGATTATTGTCAATGAATATTTTTTTATTATAGACAATCTGTATTCACGGTGATAACCATAATGAACCATATTACTTTCTGTTTCTGTAACTATAGTTATGAATTGGTGCAATCAGTA
This sequence comes from Cynegetis impunctata, assembly GCA_030704885.1. Taxonomy (NCBI): domain Eukaryota; kingdom Metazoa; phylum Arthropoda; class Insecta; order Coleoptera; family Coccinellidae; genus Cynegetis; species Cynegetis impunctata. The sequence goes on from JARQZK010000735.1 coordinate 575,331, forward strand.
ACATTTCTTGAAGTAAAACTGATAGATAATTAACTTATTCTCAAATATGCTTAAATGGATAATTTGAAAATTTAGATCAATAGTTGAACAATTTGTAACAAATTCATTTCATATGAGTACTGATATTTAAATCTAGAAAGAAATAAAATAAAAAGTTATTAATATTTTTAGAAATCATCGGGTTGATGTTTTATTTAAAACTGTCTGACTTAGATAAATGCACCTTTTTTTAATAATCTTATTGAAAAAGTGTTGCATAATACAATATAATTGTACTGATCATCTTTAATCACCTTCAATGGTAATATCATTAAAAAAAAAATTCAACAGGAAAAACTATACAGTTATAATAAATTCCAACCAAAAGAAATGTTCATTATATAAGTGTGAAATAATTACATAAATTAAATGTATCACTTGCTCATGATAAATCTTGAAAATTTGAACTGTTTTTATATTATACAAGGGCTAATTACTTAATCTAGGATTTGATATAATATTATTGCATATGTAGTAAAGGTGTCTCATCATTCACTTATCATTTATTTGTACTTGTTGATTCATAAGATAAGACATGTTAATACGTCAATGGGGTTCAATAATTTTTAATATGCTTATGTCACAAAACTTGGGCAAACTGTACAGAATCTATTTTCTACATTAATTTAATTAAAACATTCCGAAAATAATAGACTATTGCAGCGTATCGAAAGTCTACAATCGGATGCGGGAGTAGTTTTTGTTTTTAGACCTCTTGGATAAAGATTTTCGAAATTTGTCGAAATATGTATATATATATATATATATATATATATATATATATAATTATATATGTATATATATATATATATATATAAATATATATATATATATATATATATATATATATATATATATATATATATATATATATATATATATATATATATATATATATATATATATATATATATATATATATATATTTATATATATATATATATATATATATATATATATATATATATATACAGTGAGTTTTTCAATTGAATGTAAATAATTTTGGGGATGAATTTTTGGCCCATTTTAAGAAGAAATCTTCATATTGACGCATGTCCTAAACGTCGTAGTTTTTGAGATACAGGGTGGTCAAGTTTCAGAAAATGAATCATTTTTTTTACAACTTTAAAACCACACAAAGTATTTGAAAAAATTTTAGGAAAAAATACAAAAAAAATTTAAATTAATTTGTTTGTTCGATGCACCAATTTTTCTTCAACAAAAATCTATTTCCTGCAATGTGATAATGTTATGATCATGCAGAGAATCAGTTTGAATTTTTTTAAGCGAAAACCATGCGTCGCTCGAAGTAAACTCAAGAGATCAAGTTTGTTCAAAACAGAATATACATTTCAAAAATGATTTCAGTTTTAAGAGAAATTAGTGGCGTACCATAAATGTTTGCTGAAGAATAAAAGGCAAATTCTGCATGAACGCCACTGGTGGAAAATTTAAAATCTGTATTGCGTCAAAAAATGCACATTGATGAGTGGTACTTGCATACCAAATTATATATATATATATATATATATATATATATTATATATATATATATATATATATATATATATGAATAGAGGCTTTAATGACTTGCGAAGTCGTAATTTATTTAAAAAGTTATATACCGGGTGTCCACGGAAGGTGGCTCGCCCCTATAACTTTTTTGTTTTCAGAGATAATAAAATTTAGAGGATCTGTTTGATGCATAAAACTGCATTTTTTGACAAGTAACTCAACTTCATGCAACTTCCGGTTTCACCGGAAGTGACATAAACTTTCGATTTTTAAATGGGACACCGGGTATATTTTCGGTTTTTATGTTTCCATATGACATTTAGAATACAACCATGTATCATTTGTTATTTTTTGTAACCTTTTTTTTTTTTGGAAATAAATTTTCATTCTAGAGGGTTATGGATGCGTTCAAATAACTAATTTCGGTCCTAAAATGTATGTTTAAATACATCTTCACTGTTTTCGATCAAAATGTTCCAGCTATGTGAAGTTTAATTTTAAAACTTTTATTACTATTTTTTTTCAAATGGCAACATGGTGGCTCGTCGGGTTAAAAAAAAAGATAATTTCATTACGATCAATTTGATACCGCACTCTAGGCATAAGGTTGAAAGAAAACTTTCGATAAAAACCTGAAATCCCATTACCTTAGAACTTTCTTTAAATGAAGAATCTTATTGAGATTAAAATAACATTTGAAATCATCGAGTAGCCTGTGACCAACACAACTGAAACAAAGCCACGCCCACAAATCTACGTCCCTGGACGGCAAACAGGGCCATTTTAGGACCGAAATTATTTATTTGAACGCATCTATAGCCCTGTACAATAAAAACTTATTTCGAAAAAAAAATTGTAACGGTAAAAAACGGTAGTAGTACAACTGTGTTCGTTCTAGGCCACTTCCACTTTTCCGAAATGTCAGTTCTGCGCATGCGCGACTTAGGGGGCGTTTCTATAACGTGTTGGGTTCTACAACGTGAGGGTTGGGTTCTACAACGTCTTGGTTCTAGATCGTGAGGGTTGGGTTCTACAACGTGAGGGTTAGGTTCTACAACGTGTTGGTTCTAGAACCAAGACGTTGTAGAACCCAACCTTCACGTTGTAGAACCCAACCTTCACGTTGTAGAACCCAACCTTCACGATCTAGAACCAAGACGTTGTAGAACGCAACCCCCACGTTGTAGAACCCAACCCTCACGTTGTAGAACCCAACACGTTATAGAAACGCCCCCTAAGTCGCGCATGCGCAGAACTGACATTTCGGACTTAAAAAAGTTGAAGTGGCCTAGAACGAACACAGTTGTACTACTTACGGTTACAAAAAGTAGCAAATGATACATGGTTGTATTCTAAATGTCATATGGAGATAAAAAAACTGAAAATATACCAGGTGTATCATTTAAAAATCGAAAGTTTATGTCACTTCCGGTGAAACCGGAAGTTGCATGAAGTTGAGTTACTTGTCAAAAAACGCAGTTTCATGCATTAAACAGATCCTGTAAATTTCATTTCATTATCTCCGAAAAAAAAAAGTTATAGGGGCGAGCCACCTTCCGTGGACACCCGGTATAATAGGAATGAAGCTTTTAACTAATTTGTTAATTGCTGAACTAAAACCATCATTATTGATAATATTTATTGTTTGCATAATTTGTTCCCTAATTGCACGAAAAGGTAACGATTTGAAATAATTTTTAACGCAAATTACCCTAGAATTGGTATAGCAAAATAAACGTTCAATTTTTCATATCAACATCTCTGATGAGTAGGATTTAACCTTATACTTAAATGAAATGGTTTTTACATGGATACTAATTCCTTAAAATCCGGTAAAAGTACGTAGGTATAATTTGATTAAATATTTTACAGAGTATTCTTGAAGCGATGCCAAAATTGAATCCCCCAGTTGAAATCGATAACCCCGAAAACAAGGAGAAGGCGGATTGGATTTTATCTCGAGTTCATCAACAAGAAAATTTACCCGAAAAATTTTACGATTTCTGCTCATCATTGTGGAAAGATAAAGGAGTACAGGTAGGAATACATATTTAATTTCCGTAAAAAATAAACGCTTTTGGTACGATGTAAGTTATAAGGCCCCTACACACGGGCGTCGATTAATACATCAACGTGTATCCAAGAACGTGCAACCAATAACGTTAATTTGGACGCAGAAAACTAACGTTTTTGAATGCTCAACCCGAATGAATGCCGCGTTGATGTTTTCCTAAATCGCTTGAATTTTTGGATGCGCATTCCAACGAATGCATTCAAGTCTCTACGTGTGGATGCAAATTCACGTGGAGTGTGCCTTTTTAAAGCAGTAGCGGCGGTTAAGTTCATGAAACAATTTGTTACTGCGGTAGGTATTCGAAATAATAAGTTAAATATTTCATGAATTTGTATAATATTTACTAAAAATGTTTGCAGATAGTTTCATCATTATGTCTGACTGCAGAACAATGTCCCGGGAATTTGTGGAGTTGTACTGGGACCTACCCTGTTTTTGGCAGACAAAATTAAAGCACTATTTAGACCGAAATAAAAAAAAATAAGCATACAAAATATTGATAGAGAAGCTGCAAATCATTCAACCAAATGTTACAAAAAGTACAATTGTCGCTAAAATCAATAGTCTTCGTGGTGGGTTTCGGAGATAAAATGAAAAAGTTTTTATCTCGAACAGAAGTGGCACGGTGAGGCTTTCGGAGATATTAAAGTAGTGAATTTTAAATCTTAGTAATTTCTTGCAGTAATATCTGCAGTGAATGCCAATCTCATCATTGTGTCTTGACGTTTTATTAATGGAATAACCATAACCAACAGTTACGAATAGGTTTCTTCATCCATCCTTACGTAATTACGAGAGTCCTCTAGTTCTACCTCCATTTTTCTAATAGGTGAATGAGTGAAAAATGTTATCGTTTTAGAAACCAACCTCTAGGCCACATTCGGCGACGGTTTTAATTTTCCTTTTTCTTTATACTCGCCACTGCCATCAGAGCTAAATATTTTCTCTGCTCAGACATCTGGCCAAACATTTTAGCAGACTGGACAAAACTATGGTTTTGTACGTACGTGTGTACGCAATCAGGTTGCACGTATATATATATATATATATATATATATATATATATATATATATATATATATATATATATATATATATATATAGTATATATATATATATATATATATATATATTTGTTCGTATTTATGTGCTTATGTATTTTAGCGTTGTTCACACGATAACGCAATTTTGAAGCAATAGGGTTGAAAGTTTGTAAATAGGTAGTTTAGTATGATATCTTGGATGTGATTGTTTTTGGTTCAAATTGGTTGGGGAGTTGACCCCTTGGGGAAAAAAAATTCTTGTTTATATGATAACGAGCGCAATTTTGAAGCAATAGGGTTGAAAGTTTGAAATTAAGTAGTTCCGTACGATATCTTAGATGAGATTGTTTTTGGTTCGAATTGGTTGGGGGGTTGACCCCCAGGGGGGAAAATAAATCTTATTTACACGATAAAGCTCGCAATTTTGCAGCAATAGGATTGAAAATTTATGGGTAGGTAGTTTCGTATGATATATTGAATGGTATAGGTTTCAATGCGAATTGGCTGTGGGGTTGACCCCCCAGGGAAATAAATCTTGTTTACACGATAGAAGGCGCAATTTTGGTACCATAGGGTTGAAACTTTGTAGGTAGGTAGTTTCGTACGATATCTTGAATGTTATTTATTTCTATATAAATTGGTTGGAGGGTTGACCCACCCGGAGGAGGAAATCACACGGTAAAGGGCGCAATTTTATAGAAATAGAGTACGTAGTTTCGTATAACTTGGATGTGATTGGTTTTGGTACGAATTGGTTGGGGGTTGATCCCCCGGGGAGGAAAGAAATATTCTTTACACATTAGCGAGCGCATTTTTTTAAAATTTGGAAATATATTTTTTAAACTGGATACGTTATGAAAACCTGCTATTCTAGTGCAGCTCGCTGCGATAGAGTTTTTTCTTCGTTTCTATGAAGCGTACACACCATATATGAAAGCATCATCCATCGCTCATTTGTGAAGTTAGTGGTAATTTCATATTACATTTCCAATATTAAAGATATGAGTTACATAGTAATATGAACGTATTGAAGCTCGTATCCATTTTTTGGATAATTAATTTTATTTTACTTTATTCAATTTTTTTATGTGTCGATTTGAATAATTTGATTTTTCTCACATTATTTTCCTTATCTTTATATTTCATTAACATTCAATATGGTTTTTGTTTTAGTTTTGGAATTTTTTTTCATCATGTTTTACAATTATTCCAATACACAGTCCTCTTGTTTTCTGTACTTCAGATTTTTACGTACTTGAAAAATTATGGTACCTACCTAAACTTCTTCCGAATTTCTGTCTCACGTTCCCATTCACACATTTTCGGGTATATTCTCTTATTTTCACTAGTGTAGCTACGTTAGTTCTTGTTTGATTATTAGCAGCCTTTGACTTTGCAATCCTGCTTATTAAAATGGGTGCGATTAGCAAAGTTCGACTGGGACCTAAAGATATATATTATAATAATATATATATATATTGTATATATAGTATAGTATAATTAAATATATATATATATATATATATATATATATATGAAAAAAGTGAACAAAAACTGTGTTTTTGGACCTTAAGTTTAAAAAAATTCCATACCCCCCAGACCCCCGGCAGGGGCATGAAATTTCACTCTAGCACACTTGCAATTTTCGCCTTAGGCCGGCCCTGGATGAATACAATATGAGAATTAAAAACTATGTATAATTTCTTCCTTCAAGTATAGAAATATTCTTGGGAATTTTATATTGTAGTTATAATTGGTTATTTATTATTGCGATCTGACATGGAGGCGGAGCTTAGCTGATAACGTCAAAACATGGCGATTCAAAACCAACTTTGAACGCGGGTTATATGAGAGATTGAAAGTTTTTTCAAGTTTTTCGTAACAATGTTAATTTCAAGTGAAAATGTGAAGCTATATGCAGGTGAAAACTTACTCCAGAGACAATACAGAGAAGGTGATAAAGTTGGAAAGATGCAAATTCATCATACAATGTGGGAAAAATGAAGAAAAGTCGAGGCCTGGTATCGTAAACTTTACCGCTTTTTGTCTATCTATTTCTCACTTTAGAGAAAAATCTCATGAAATTAATGAAGAGTTTTCAGAACGTTGAGAAATTTTATTCTGCACTTGTTCATGTGCTGCTTGGGTCGATGGAAAGTATAAACACTTTCACACCTTCAATCCTACATTTAAGGCTTCCGCCGATATACTTTCCTTATGCAATTGAGATTATTCTCTTTCTGTGAAAACATCTTGGTTAAATCCTGGATTGTTTGATGGACGATATTTTTTCATTTGAGTATTCAATAACGTATCAGATTTAAAGTCTCGATTAATTCTTCTTTCTGAAGGAGCTCGGTCTGCATTCAAATTATTTTCCTTATCATAGGCTTTTGAGAGATTTCATGTAGGAACGGCATGTTTCTTTGAAAGTCTCCTATTAGCTGCAACATTTTCAGTTTTCATTAATAAAGAAAACTTACCTAAATTTCAATCATAGGTTTTATTGCTAAGAACACACCGTCATTCTCGGAGTTGTGTGATTCTTCTTCAGATTGATTTTCAATACCTTCAAGAAATCAATCTTTTTCTTTTCTCCAAAATGATTTTCTCTCTCTACAAAATATTTGTTTGGCTTCGGAAACCGATGAAAACAAACACTCGCATTTGTATATGCTTATTAATTACAAATTTTCAGGCAACAGCACTCTTATACTTGCTGATTCTATATTTTGCAAAACTTGCACTTTCCATTTTTCACCTTTTGCGACGTAATTTGTAAGAAATCAGAAACTTGTATGTGCAGTTGCATATGTTAACGTTGGAAATAGAAACTTCATCTATCTGGCCGTCAGAGTGCGCCAGCTGGAACGTCAGATCCCAATAGATTACATATGATTTTGAAGTTTATGAATGGATTTAATTTTTACAACTAATCTACTATCTGTTTGTACATTGATAACTAGGGATCTGAATGAATAATTAAAACATTTTTTTAATATACTTGTATGTATGTAGATTATATATATATATATATATATATATATATATATATATATATATATATATATATATATATATATATATATATATATATATATATATATATACACATATAGATACATACATAGAATAAATTCAAATTTTTCTACAAAGCTACTAAAATATTTCGTTATTATGCATAATAATACATATTATTTAAAATACATACATACATACATACAAATAATACATGGTATTTCTTGGAAAGTAGTGATATCATAATTATTCAGTGTTCTTATTATATGTTTCATGTTATATTGTTATTAGAAAATATTACACATTGAACGTGGGCCTAATGAGCATATTGCTTATGTTCTACTAAATTCTGAGAAAACTTTGCACTCCTGAAAAGATCACTCTTTTAGTGCCTACTCTTTTAAGTGCCCATTTGCTTGCTGAGGATATACAAATTCTGGTATTTTTTATCTATCATATACTGTATCTTTTGCTGTAATTATTATCCCATGTTATTTTTTGTTAGAAATATATATTTTATTTTAAGAATATAGTTCTAAGGTTAAAACTGGTTGATATAAATAGTTGTCCTATATATGATCAGTCTTTTAAGTGCCCATTTGCTTGCTTAGGATATAAATCCTAAAATAAATAATTCTGAATTTTGTTTCATTTAAATACTCTCAAGCGTTGTTATGTATTGTATATCGTTGTGTCTGCTATTACAACATGTGGCTAAAGGAACTTTGTTTCAACTGTGTGACATCCGTTGTGATTTTTTTCTTCAATATTTTAATTTTTACAATTTGTTCGTAGGCTGCTTTTGAAAGGAGCAACGAATACCAACTGATCGACAGTGCCCAATATTTTATCGAGAGACTCGATGACATTCGTAAACAGGATTACATTCCAACCGAACAAGATATGTTGAGATGCAGGGTGCTGACTCGCGAAATTTACGAATTGGTATTTCAAGTTAACAACGTTAAATTCAGGTAAATCGCTTTGAATGTAATTTTTTTTCAGCTAGAAAATGAATGTCTTGAATCGCAATCATTTGTATAGATTTTTTGCTAATAACAAGATACTGAAGTGGGACTTTGCTTTCATCGTTAAAAAAAACTAAGGGTACGAACAGAACGAGTAAGTCGAGGTGGAGGTGTAGCTCGCGGTCGCGGTCGATGTCGACATCCATGTAAAACAAACACATTGAGTTGAATAGGAGCGAACATAACGGGTAAGTCGCGGTAGAGGTTTAGCGCGATGCCACCAAGGAGGTTTACAGCGATGCTTTTGAGAATCAAATCAGTTTCTTTTACATGGATGCTTACCGCGCGGTCTACAAGGATGCTTCGCTGTGATTGGTGCGTTCAAGGCAGTGTTGTCATCACCCTCAGCAGCTCGCATAGAAGACGTGTGGCGTCTGACATTTCGCGCGCTACAGTACTCCAGTTGCCAGCTTTTTTCTCCTTCGGGTATTAAGTTTATTTTTTGATAATTTGTGCTAAATATGAAGGAAGATCTCATAGCAATTGTGCAGATCACTCTTTTCGTAATTATATTCGTAATTATAGGAGCTTTTATTGGTTCTTCTTAAGAGTATTTAATCATTTAATGACTTCGGACTCATTCTATTTCAAAGCTTCGTTATGTTCATGGCACTAAATATCGTTCCAATTTCAGCATTCTATTTCATTCAAAGGCTACAAGTGGGAAAAAGACAGACTTGTCAGTAGTCTAGTCAACAAGTGCTTTTTTGTTCAACTTTTTTCAGCAGTCTCGGAAAAAAAGAGCAAGGTGTCATTCGATTCGGAATAGTATGTAGATATGTTTTGATAATAAAGTTCCGCTCGCGAAAATAGGCAACACCGGCCCGACTAAGCATCGCTGGTAACCTCCTCGTTGTGTGCGGTTGACATCGACCGAGACTTAACTAGTGGCATCCACCGCGAGCTACACCTCCACCTCGACTTACTCGTTCTGTTTGTACCCTAAGAATGTACTCACTAATTCTTTCAGAAACAATTTGCGTGGCATCATATCAAATGAGCTGAAATTTGGTATCTGAAGTGGTTGCGGAAAATCAGAAATCAGAATTGTTTTTCTACAGATTGTGTAGATTTAGTTGAAGGGTTGAAGTTTGGCACGCGCATAGAGTTTATGTTGAAATGCTAACTATTTTTCGTTGGTACCATTCCGCTCGAATTGCAATATCGATATGTTTTGCTATCAGTATGTGATTCACCTCCCTTTTTTTATTACAATTTTTGAAATTTGGTACGTGGCGTGGATTGAATTGATGTTGAGGTACGCTCCACTTTCAAAATATAATTCTATCCGTCTGAATCACATGTCGACGCCCGCTGTTCACGAGGTTTTTTCGTTAGGGAACGTACCCAAACTACGTGACCTATTTTTTACAACTTTTTATCCCCCCCCCCTCGGTGACCATCCGTAGTATATTCCAAGACCCCCTCCCTTCCCCTCTAATTTTCACGTAGTACTTCATAAATATTGTTTTAATCATTTTCTTGTAGACAAAGTTGAAAAAAATTATTTGGCCCATATGTTTCTCTATTAATACAACGTTTGCGGCGTGACGGCGTACAGAATGGGCAAATTTTTGTATGGGGTATCTCGGTAACTATAGGAGGTACAAAAAAATGTAGGGCGCATTTTTGATCTCTTTTTTCGAGTTAAATTTAATGGCGAAAACCAAAATATGAAATCGTCTTTTATTTTGGAGTTATAAACAAAAGTTTGACTTTCAGACAAGTGTGCATATCATGGTTTTTTGTGAAATTACGAGACATTCTTAAGGCACTTTTTCCTGAATAATCTAAGGATTTACATCTAATTTTATAAGACATTACAACTATAAGAAAATAATACAAATTACAATAAATGTTGTGAAGAACTGATGTTCTTTATGGTTGATACATAAATTACATACCTATCTTTATAATATTCTGAACTGCATTATGCATATATACAATATCAATATTTGAAATGTAATTCACATTCTATAAAATTTTGTCTATGTTCATATTGTTACTGATTTTCTTATGTAATTGTCTTTCATATATCCTCAAGAGAAAAAAATCCAGTGGTGTTAAGTCAGGTGATTGTGGTGGCGACGTCACTGGAATATTATTCACCATTCAGTTATTTCCAATTAAATGTATTAAACAATTCTGAAACGGTACTTATATTATGAGGCGGTGAACCATCATGGTGGAAGAACTGATTTTGTGTCTCAACTAAGGGTGGATTGTCCATGAATTCCTCAATAATTTACTGATTCAAAATTTCGTAGTACCGTTGGTTATTAAGATTTTCTTGATATATATGATACGTTAAAACACGACAGCCACGTAAATTTTATACTTTGTGAATTCAGTTTCAAATATTCATATTCATAATGCAGTTCAGAATGTTATAAAGAGATGTAATTTATGTATCAACCACAATGAACATAAGTTTGAACATTTATTGTAATTTGTATTGTTGTTTCTAATTGTAATGTCTTATAAAAAAAATTATGTAAATATCTAATATTTAGGTCTTGGCTTGTTGAATGATTCACAATTAATTATTAGATTTTCTTCAATCAGTTGAAAATAGATTTATTAGGTTGTCTTCTTCCTGGATAGCAATTGATCTTGATGTAACATCACAACTGTTATTACTTTGAATAAAGCTTTCTAACATATCATATTTCTCGTAATTTTTGTACGACATCCTGACTTTTACGATTAAATCGGTTAATTGATATTATGATGGAAAGAAATGGACAAGCTCTGTCATAGATGTCACCTGCCTACATGGAATAGGTACATATAAAAAACGCAGAAGGTAATGAACTAAAATATTATTCATGCTATTAAAGCCTTACACATCAAAAGCAACCTGACATATTATACACCGTTAGAAAGGGGAAAAAATCCGATCCAACCAAACCACATCCAACCATTATTCCCATTCAAAAAAATACATTTCTACCACTGTTTTATACAGAAAAAAGTGCCTAAAGAATGTAAAAGTTATTATCTCGTAACTTCACAAACAACCATGATATGCACACTTGTCTTAAAGTGGAAAAATGAAATTTTTGTTTATTACTCGAAAACTAAAGAAGACAGCGAATTTTGGGTTTCGCCAGTGAATTTGTCTCGACAGAAGAGATTGAGTATGCGCCCTCCATTTTTTTACCTTCTATAGTTACTGAGATACTCCATACAAACATCGAAAATTGGCTACCATGTACCTACCTATAATTTACAGGTGAAAAAAATATTATCAAGAAGAAACAACATAATAATAATAATAATAATAATAATAATAATAGGATTTTATTCTCATAGTATTACAATAACTTATAATAAAAGAAAACAGGTCAGAAATAATCGAACATATCAAATTTAAGTTCTACAGGCATCATATGTACCAGGAAGTCAGGAACTTAATTCACTAAAACAAAAGTATTTTTTCTTCTATTGACATTTATCTTTTATCTCAATCATGTTCAACGAACACGTTTCCAGAGGACATTGACTACGTGACAAAAACCTAACCCCTACCCCCGCCCCTGTGACCAATCGTAGTATTTTGAAGACCCCCTCCCCCCTGAACGGGTCACGTAGTTTGGGTATGTTCCCTTAGTGAATTATTTTGGAAATTACGCTATTTATGTATATTATATGTATATATTTTCTAGAATGATTGACGTTGGAGGCCAGAGGGAAGAAAGATGTAAATGGTTTCTCTGTTTCAATGACGTCACTGCAATTATATTTGTAACTGACTGCAGCTCATTTGACATGGTTTTGAGGGAAGACGCAACTAAAAATCGTTTGACCGAAAGCTTGGATCTTTTCAAAGTTGTGTGGAACAATAGATGGTTGAAGACCATCTCTGTGATCCTTTTCCTGAACAAACAGGATATATTTAGTAGAAAAATTCTGTCAGGTAAATAAATAAGTTATATTGTTGTAATTTGTATATTTGTAACGGTAATTTGGTCTAACTTATATAAGTTTAGAAAAACATTTTTCTTCAAATGACAGTTGAATTTTTTAGTTACTTTCAGCAAAACTGAATATCGATATTTTAAAAAAATCAGAAGTTCAACTCAAATCGTAAAAAGCAGTGGAACTAATAATAACAATTATAATATACAATTTTTTTTGTTCACCAAATTTGATACAGTAAATTGAAATAAACCAAGAAACAAATACAAATTAATGATTTTTTAGTTAATGGTTGAGGAGAATTATCTGTTCAATAAGGGTCCTGTTTTGTTGGAAATTTCACCCAGAGAAAAGGGAAATATTAGTCGATTTTATTTGCTGAAGATTCATTAGTTTTATATATAAGGGTTTGATGATGAAAATGCAGACACTTGTAAAAAAAAATTTTCAGTTGAAATAATTCGCGCTTAATCAAAACAATACCTGTAGATCAAATAACCGTGACTAAAGGACACTATCGAATTTAATACATAAGTGAAATACTACGAAATAAATTTGATTGATAAATCAAACAAGCTAGGCACATGAGTCTCGACGCCAACGACATCTCAATTCATCCTTGAGCGATGTATGTTAGAAACACTAATAGGGTCAACACAAACCGTAGAAACAACAGACAGCTGTTTCGGCCTTATTGGGGCCTTTTCAGTATTGTCCTTCTACTGAATGTGTTAACGTTCCAGATCATTCATTCATATTGAACAACTGAGAATGTTAACTAATTTTGAATATTAGCTCTCCATATTCTCTGTCACAAATAAAAAATACAAGTGAAAGAATTACTTCGATACGTCCAATTAGTTTCCGATTTATAGAAGTAAACGTGCGACGCGCACATAAAAATTACAAAATATCTGGTAGTGTTTCGGACTACCTTATCTTTTCGAATCTACGGTCTGAATGTAAACTAGAAACGCAGAGATGTTATGACGAATTTGTTAATAATGCAGAATCCTCAATAAAAAAGGACCCGAAACAGTTTTGGAACTTCATCAATAAAAGGAATAATCTTAATTCAATTCCATCTTCTATGTTTTTGGAAGATAAGTCAGCTACTACAGTTCAGGAGGTCATTGATCTTTTTGCTGATCACTTTGCTTCGGTATTTAATAACCAACAACCTTCTGTTATTCCTAATTTTACACAGCATAATGCTGTGTTTCACGTGAATGGTTTTCTCACCAGTATTGATGAGGTAAGTCTCAAAATAAAAGGCCTCTCTCCCAAACGGTGCTGTGGACCTGATGGCCTACCTGCAGCATTTTTAGTGAATTGTGTGGATACGTTAGCGGCTCCTCTTTGTAGATTATTCAATTCCTCACTTCAGTCGGGCATCTTTCCTATCATGTGGAAATCAAGTTATATAACACCAATTTTTAAGTCAGGAAAGGTGAACGATGTGCGTAACTATCGCCCGATTAGTATTTTGTGTAATATTCCTAAGGTTTTTGAAAGCATTGTATTGGACAAAATTTCCTTCAGTTTAGGACAAATTATTATTTCCCAACAGCACGGATTCATGAAAAAAAAATCTAGTCTAACCAATCTAGTCGAATATGTTCAGTTCATTTATAACGAATTTCAAAGAGGTAACCAGGTGGATGGTTGCTATACAGATATCTCTAAAGCCTTTGACCAAGTTAACCACACTATCTTAGACTCTGTTGTTGAGTCAGTAGGTTTTACGGATAGTCTTTTGAAGTGGATAAGGAGCTATTACAAAAATAGATCTCAAGTTGTAAAAGTTAAAAATTTTAAATCTAAAACAATCCTGGTTACGTCAGGTATTCCGCAGGGTAGTCACCTCGGCCCTTTTTTGTTTTCACTTTTTGTTAATGATCTATCTCTAGTTGTTAAGCATTCTAATGTTTTGTTATTTGCTGATGACTTGAAGATCTATAAATCCATCTCCTCAGTTGCCCATGCTGCTGATCTTCAATCGGACGTGTTGGCTGTGGTGGAATGGCTTTCGGGTCTTCTGCTGAGTATGAACTTTCTGAAATGTAAATGTATTACCTTCCATCGAACCAGTAACCCAGTATTTTATCCATACTCGGTTGATGGTGCAAGTCTTGAGCGTGTTAATATCATTAGTGATCTTGGCATAAATTTGGATAGTCAACTTGAGTTCAAGGAACACTTCAGAATAATGACTAACCGTGCATTGAGAGTGTTGGGGTTCATTCGTCGGAATTCAGCTGAATTCTCTGATGAGGCTACTGTGAAATTGCTTTATTTTGCTTTTTGTAGCAAATTGTTGAGTACGGGTCAATTGTTTGGTCACCTCATTACGAGGCTGATTCGCAATATATTGAACGGGTGCAGAATAAATTTTTGCTTTACATTTCCTTCAGGAAGTCAATTCCTCGAATCAATTTTTCCGTAACATTTATTCGCACTCAGTTGGGTATACAGCCTTTATCAGTAAGAAGAATTATATCTGATTTGGTGTTTCTCTTTAAGTGTCTGAATAATCTTGTTGACTCTAATGATTTACTTGGCCAAATTTGTCTTCACGTACCGTTCAGAAGAACTAGGAGTGACAACTTATTCGCGTACCCCGTCTGTCGTACCAACTATATGATTAATGCACCTATTAATAGAATGTTGGGTTATGGTAATCGCTATTTAAACGCCGACTTATGTTTTTGTACCTCACTAAAGCAGTTTCGTTGTGAGGTAAATGCTAGGTTAATCTAGATTTAAGATTTTAATTTTTTGTATTTTTTTATGTAAATCGGCTTTCCGTTGATAAATAAATAAATAAATACTCGATGCGTGTGATGGTGTGACATCATTTTACAACACTCGCTCAGTCCGCTCGCGCTCTTAGTAGTAGGGGAGCCCAAGCGGGGATTTCGGGATTTACTAAAGCGCGGCAGATTAATATACAGGGGGATACCTTGTACCCGGTTAAGTACCTCCACAAAACATGAGACCCATATATAAGGCCGCCCGTGAAGATTACAGGATCAGATTAGTAAAAAAAAAATTACCATCAGAAATTCTCGAGCGCGTCAGATTAAGGTAGGGTGAGTTAATTACATCCTAAAAAGTGTATATTCCACTAATCTGACAATTTGAGAGTGACGTAAAGAAAGGGGAGGGCAACAAAGTTGTAAAAAAAACGTCATCTCGACATTCTCGAGCGTAGCTAATTTTTTTTTATTTTGAAGGAAATAATTCAAGAATAATGAAAAATATATAATCTGACGATTTCCGCAAGCCGAAATAACAAAAATTCGTCGATAAAGCTAAATGCGTGCAGCTGCGTGATGCCTACATTTCCTTCTCCGCGTTTCTATTCCTCTATCACTCTTTCTCTATCTATTACTCTCTCACTCACGGACCGATAGATTTTGAGAAATTTTGAAAATTCTCAAAAAAAATGAGAAATTTTTTTTTTTGAAAGTGTTTTTTGGAATAACTTTTAAACGGCTTTATCGATCAACTTCAAAAACTAATCCGCCTTTGAGCTTGAAAAACCACGTCGATTTCTACCAAGCTGGTCAAAATTGGTTGATTCGTTCGAGAGATATCGTGAACGAAAGAAACCCGAAAAAGTGTTTTATCGGGATTACTCCGAAATGTTTGGTTCGATCAATTAAAATTGCAACATTACTTATGAGGATGATAAAACTGCGTCGGATGCCGCCAACCGCGTGAAAATTGCTTGATCCATTCAAAAGTTATTGCGGTTTGAAAATTCCAAAAATAGTGTTCTATGAAACTTCTATCAGACGTTCGAGCTGGGAGAGCTCAAATGCATAGAAATATTATTTCTTTAAACTCAGCGAGCTCAAAATATCACATAAATTATATTTTGAGCTCAAAAATGTCATAAGTACAAAATTTTAAGCGTCCAGGAATGGAATTAGCGGGAAGTTGCAGGGATGGCCTTTAAGGTGAACCGTTATCTAATATTTTTTTGTCAGATCAGGC
The DNA here is from genome assembly GCA_030704885.1 of Cynegetis impunctata. NCBI lineage: Eukaryota > Metazoa > Arthropoda > Insecta > Coleoptera > Coccinellidae > Cynegetis > Cynegetis impunctata. The sequence continues at coordinate 591,971 of JARQZK010000735.1, forward strand.
GAATCCCTCTAGATAATCGTCAGATTATGAGACAGTACGTTTAGAACATAAAGATGAACCATATATATCTTAATCTGACGCACTTGAGTATTTCAAAATGGCGAATTTTTTTTGCATATTATGAAAATGGCCGCGAGTTTGCGTCCCATCGAAATCGTCAGATTAGTGAATGAGAGCTTTTTTTTGGTGCACTTATCACTCCCTTAGAAAATCTGACGCGCTCGATTAAATTTTTTTTTTCATTTTCAACCCTTACATACAACCACCCGCATCATGCAAACGATCAGATTAACATACGTACATTATTAAAAATACGTAGGGCATTGATGCTATCAATATCTGACGCGCTCGAGGATGTCCATGCAACAGTTTTTTTTTACATATTTAAAAATCTATAGCCGCTTCCCCCACTGATGTAAAGGTATATATCATATAACATTTTTTTCTTCTTATCATCTAAGCTTTGCAACCCAATAGGTCTCTACGACGCTCGAGTAAATCCCCATTTAGCATCGTGGGCTCCCCTACTATAGCACGGTGTCGTCTTACATTTCATCAGAAATTATAAATAATTTCAAAAATGTCCAATCCAAATACTAGAAAATCATGTATTGTGCCGAAAAGTACAAATACGACCACCAATGCGCCTGACATTAAAGTAACTATATACCTAGCAGTGGCGGCTCGTGAGGTTTTGGTTTGAGGAGGCTACAAGAGGTGTTAAAAAATACACCATAGGCGAAAATTTTTAGGATTTCAAGGTCAACCGCCTTAAAATTTAAAGAAAATCAAAGTAAAACAAGCACCCTAAGCTATTAATTTGTTTTCACTTTCGAGTGTCTACCGTGAGACCTACAACTCCTATTTACAATATTCACAACAACTCTTCTCAGCTAATTAATCAATTCATCTATTCATCAAATTTTTTCTTTCACAAAATAGGTACCTACCTACCTACCTACTTAACGAATTTGTTAACAGCTGGTGAGAGCAAATAAATAGTTATTATATATTTTTGAAGATTAGCCGGATTCTGCGATCTTTAACGTTAGCAAAATGATCTATAATATCCTCATAAAATTTTTTGTCTTTCGCCAAAAGTTTTACCAATTCCTTTTCAATAGACAACAAACTAATATTTTTCAAACGATCCTGGCTCATTGAATTTCGTAAATAAGTTTTAATTCTCTTAAGAGTGGAAAACGAGCGCTGTACGGAAGCCGATGTCACCGGGATAGAAACAATTAGACATAAGAGTTTATAAATTTGGGGTAAATCTTGATTCAAATCATTATCAAAAAGGTATTTAATAGTCCTTACATGATTTTCATTTTGCCCCAAAATTTAATTGTCATTATAAACAACACACAGTTCACTTTTTATGGCCACCTTATCAAAAAAAGTGTATTTTTGACATAAATTTTCCAAAAGGTTATCTGGAAAATTAGCCGAAAATCCGGTTAACAAATTTTTATTGAGTAAGTCGAAGAAATGCAGTTCTTTCAAATCAGAGAACCTTATTTCTATTTGACCCCTAATAGTATCCAAAATTTCATTAAATATTTGCTTATAGTGAAGCTCCATATCTGCGTAACTGAATTTCTTTCGTTTTGGGCTAAATTGAGTCGTATCATCAGTAGTTTGAAATACAGAAAATAGTTTTTTAAAATAAACTTCTGCACGAAATTCTGTAATTTTTTCCAAAAGAAACTTGAGCCGATTTCGTGAGTAAATTACATCTGAAAACTTGTGCTGTAAGATTTGAAAAACTATTTCTGTTTGTTCAAAAATATATAAATTCCTTATCTTGTAAGTAAGATATTAATCCGCGTGCTGTATTTAAAGTTACTTTATCGGTGAAAAATTCCTCACTTTCAACCAGGTATAGAATTAAATCCTCAAATCCTAAGCGGCCCCAAACAGAGACATTTTCACTAGTAAAAAGTAAACACTGCCAACAAAATAATTTATTTTTTACCTGTGATCCGGTTAGGCAAGGATGTCTCTCATAATTCCTTGTATTAAAACCGCGGTTTTGTTGTCTGTTACCCTGCACCAAATTGTTTAATTCAGGGGTAGGTCGCAATGTTTTTATCAAAACTTTATCCTCATAACTTAGTGCACTAAAGTTATGGGATAACAAATATTCCACTAAGTCACCATTGAAATTTTTGAAATTAACTTCAGTAACCAAACTCATTTTAAAACAATACGCGAGCAATATAAGTAAACACGCTGCCATTAGTAACTACGATCACACTACGATTCAATTAATGCTTTCCAACTAATTCACTCGATGTCACGCGAAATTCTATAGTTGTGATTGGTCAACATTGTATGAGACTGGGTTCCTATCCGTGTTGCCATTTACATGTGTTTTGCTTTTCTATTGCAATGAAGTATTCATTCGGAGTATTTGCACCGTTGTTTGCTTTGATATATATACGGTACATAATGAACGTTGAGAATATACCTTTCTAAGCTTTCCGCAGCGTTTACAAATCTTGAAATGAATGAAATGCAGTAAATGTAAATACCTTCTATCTTAATTAATAAATTATATTATATGATGTAGGTTGAAAGGAAGGTAGGTGCATAAAATAATATGATTTTGATTAATATGAATATGCTGAATGCTGACTATTCAATATAATATATTAGTGATACACGGAATATTATTGAGGAGGCTTAGCCTCCTTAGCCTCCTTTGACTAGCCGCCCCTGATACCTAGTGTTTTAAGCAAAATGCATTTATGCTTATTGTATTATTAAGAATATAAGATTATAGGTTACTGATAGAATATTAAGATTATATTCAAATTTCATTTTCCAACAATGTTTGTTTTATTTACAGGGTTTTACTAAAACTATATTATATTAAGGTAATGTTATTTTATTAATTTGTCAAAGATATTTTCCTTCCAAAACATAACACATTTTTCAAAAAGATCGTCACAATATTTTTTATTCTAAACTAACTCATGCACATCAATCATTCTTTGAGGTTTTAAAGTCAACGTGTGCAATACAAAATAGGGCTTTTCTTTTTCCCGTCATTTGTATTTGTGTTTGTATCTGAGCATAATATTTTTTGCCTAGTTTACCTTTACTATAATAATTAATGAAAGTGTTTTCCTTGGCTGGACACTTTACTTCTATAACGAAATCGTTAGTAAGCCCGTCAGGCGAGGCACCTATCATAGGCCACTCATTCTTCAAAAAAAGACCAGATTCCTCTATGTTTATATTTCTTTGCTTCGCGATTTCATTTTCCAATATGTTTCCTCTTTTGATAGCAGTAGTTTCTTCAAAAGTTATGGCACCAAATATTTCTTCAACTAAAGAGCCATCTTTTGTTGTACACCTAGTAGCTTCGTGCATTTTTGAAGCTGTTATACGTCCGTAGCGCATCTCAAACCACAAATTTGAATCTGATTGAGCTATTGTATCCTTTTTTACTTGAAGACATCTTGATTCCGTCATTTCGTTCTCACAAAATGTTATAAGTTACCATGTCGAAAAAAATATTTCCTTCCTGACCGGGTTCATGACGTGTTAAACCACTTGTACCAAAGTCTTTCGCTTTAATCATTTTCAGTGTGGTACCGATACTTGATAGCTTAGATTTTTTCCAATAACACTTGATAGCAGTCGTTGAAGGTTCCTCGCTTCGAAGATGTAGCCACATTAAAAATGCTATAGTATGTTTATAGCCACCTCTGCTGGCGGCACAATCTTCGCAAGTTGCGTTTAAAACTTCTTGGTCCTTTTCATTGCTTTCTAAACTGCAACGATAAGGTGTGGTACGTACGCGGTGTTCTGGCGTGATTCTACATTTGACCATACAAACAGCACTTACTCTTTTTACTTGTACGTAACCAATAGCATCATCACCATAGCTGTCTCTTGCCGATCTGGAATAGGTTACACTTGATAGCAGTCGTTGAAGGTTCCTCGCTTCGACGATGTAGCCACATTAAAAATGTTATAGTATGTTTATAGCCACCTCTGCTGGCGGCACAACCTTCGCAAGTTACGTTTAAAACTTCTTGGTCCTTTTCATTGCTTTCTAAACTGCAACGATAAGGTGTGGTACGTACGCGGTGTTCTGGCGTGATTCTACATTTGACCATACAAACAGCACTTACTCTTTTAGACCGTGAGCTAGCGCACATGAATTTGGAGTCACCGATAAATGTCTGGCATTTAGAGGTATGAAAAGTGTGATTCAGTTGATGAAAATAAGGCTGGTTTGAAGGGCGGACCCGTGTTCGAAAATTTGGAAAATGAATTTCCTTTTGCATAAATAAATTAATTTTTCACTGATCTTGAATTGTCTGGCAATTGATACATAGAAAGATATTATTGATTAACTCACAATTTTCAAATGCCAGACAGTTTTGAATAGTCGAAAGGGTGATTCATAGGGGTGAAGTTGCAGAACGAAAAAAGAAAATTCATCGTTTTCTATTTGTCTGGCAATCGAAACAATGAAAATTATCGTCATGAAAATGATGAAAAAAAATTGCCAGACGGTTTCCCATGTTCGAAGTCGAGATTCTCTGTGGAAAATTATGCGAAAATTTTTTACATTTTTCAGTGATCACTATTTGTCTGGTATTTTGAATACTCAAAATTGATACACACATTTCAGTCACAAAAAATTTGCCAGACAAATTGGCAAATGGAAAAAGGGTGCCAGACGAAAGAAAATTCGTAAAAAAAAAATTGAAATTTCATTGATTTATTTTTGTCTGGCAATTTGTATTTCAATTAAAAATACAACTACAAACGCAACATACAAATGCCAGACAAGTTGAGCTGTTCGAAAATGTATAAATTAATTGAAAAGATAGCAAAAAATAATGAAAAATTTCCTTTTTTTGTCTAATTTAAACCATTTATTTATGTCCGTCATTTTGAATTTTTTTTAAGTAGTATATTTATACCTTAGCTTGAAATACCAGCCTAGTTGGGTTGTTCGAAAATTAAAAAAAAAACAAATTGAATAATTGTAGGTAACAAATTTTTGAAAATATCAGTGCTTCTTTTTGTCTGACGACTTTTTCTCAGAGATATATACACTTTAAGAGTTAAATTAAAAATGTTAGATAACTTGGGCTGTTCGAAAGTGTATAAATGAATTTAAAAAATTTCGAAAAAATACAATATCTCATTTATTTTCGCCTTTTCCCCTATATAAGCTGTTATTACTCGGGAAACGTACTCTGTTACTATTTCCGACATAAAAAATGAAAAAATTATGTAAATAAATGAATAAAATTTCTGAATTAATCTAGTGAATAGTTTTGCGTTGCAATGTCGATTTATTTTGTATTCTTATGTACCGGGTGGCCAGATAAGAATGCGAAGTGCTGTATCTTGTAAACTATTTGTCGTAGAGACTTGCGATAAAAAATATTATAACGAAAGTGGCCAACAGAAAATCCTTGAAATTATTTTCAGGTTTCCAAGATGGCCGCCAGGGGGCGTAACCGCCATCTGAAACTTTTAAAGTGATTTTTCTCAGAAATACTTCTTGTAAACGTATCACAAAAATATATGCGTTTTCAAGTTGAGCTTCATTCGAGTAATTTTTGTTCGATATTTTTTGACGTATCTTTTGAAATGAAGTGGCCGGGAATGAATCGATGCTTTTTTGAATAAACAGCTGTAACTTCTGAACGACTGATCGGATTTTAACGGAGTTGGTATCGTTGGGACAAGCATTTATTGTTTCCTCAAACTTATTATGTCCGTGATATGTCAAGTTTTTAGTGATACCGCTAAAGCGCGTTTTTTGATATGATAACAGAAAATTTCCAATTTCTCTAGAAAATTAAATGCAATTACCTGACTTTTCCACAAAAATGTAGTGTGATAACACCAAAGAATGCCAGTGAAAACCGTATCTCGATATCTTATTCCTAGCCTAAAATATCGAAGAAACAAAATTTAGTTATCATGAAATTCTGGGAACACCATTACACCGTTATTTATTTTCATTTATTTGACCTGTTTCAAGAATCAATGATGAAATATCATAATTTATGATGCACCTCTTTACAAGGTGCTATAGCATGATAGATTCATCAGAAAGTTTAAAAAAAAAATTACTAGAATTCGACGCATGCACGTTACCGCCTTGTAAGAGAGAACTCCAGCAACAAATTCTAAGAAGTGCATTTATTGGTCACATGTAGAGTCAAGCATTTCGGAGTACACCAAGTACTTTGGACCCATGCGAATATGGTTGGTCCTATGAAGATGAGTCCTATGATTTTTTGTGGTTTCAGGGACCCGAAATGCCAGAAAGCGTGAACGAAATCTTGCTGCCAAATGAAGGTAATACTATATATGTAGTTTGTATGATTAAATGAACTGTTTAATATTTCTTATTTTTATGTTATTTTACTACATTTTTATGCTCAGAAGCGGGCGAAGAGAGTAAAGAAGATGAAAGCGAAGAAGTTGACATACATGACGATGTAGGTGACTCAGATATTGACGGAGACAATGACTCTGAAAGTGATGTTAATGATGATGAGGATTGCCCAGAGATTTTTCTGAGGAGGAGGACTGCCTGAATGATGCAGAAGAAGTAGATGATGTCGACGATTCAGACATTTCCAATAACTAAGAAGAAGAGAGTGAAAATGAATTTATTTAGAAAAATATTTATTCACTACAGTTATTTGTGTTGATGAAAAGATTAAACGACAATTTCAATTTCAGTTTGTAAGTGTATTTTCAATTATTTGTTAATTTTACAAAGCACTTTTTAGTTATTCAAAATTCATGTTTCGAATAATATTTTCCTGCCATTATATTTCTTAACTCGAATACAATTTAAAATGTGAATTTTTCAAATTTGATAAGATTTTTCTTATTTTTCAGAGTTCAATGGCAAATTACTTCCGTTGAAGCATCAAATTCGGGAAACTTTAGGACAAAAATATTATCTCGAGTAGAAATAGCCCATGATATAAGGGAAAAATCGAAAAGAAAATAGAAATTAGATTGAACAAAAAAAAACACTTAAATTTTTCATTAATTTTTTTACCACTATTTAATTCAATTTTTGTTGAATTTTCGAATAACCTTGCATTTTAACCTAAGGTATAAAAATATATTTCCAATCGAAATGCATAATGCCAGACAAAACTGAATCGTTTAAATTAGAAAAAAAAAATTTTCATTAATTTTTGTTATTAATTATTTAATTAATCATTTATACGTTTTCGAACAGCTCAACTTGTCTGGCATTTATAAATTGTGTTTTAAGGCTTATTTCTGATTCAAATACAGAATGCCAGACAAAAATAAATCAATGAATTTTGTATAAATTTTTTCACATCTTTTTCACTTATTTATAAATTTTCGAACCGGCCAATTTGTCTGGCGTTGAAAAATTAATAACATTTTATTATACCGCAAACACAATGGCGCTCTTATTTCGTACATTAAGATCACTGAAAAATGTAAAAAATTTTCGCATAATTTTCCACAGAGAAACTCGACTTCGAACATGGGAAACCGTCTGGCAATTTTTTTTCATCATTTTCATGACAATAATTTTCATTGTTTCGATTGCCAGACAAAAAGAAAACGATGAATTTTCTTTTGTCGTTCTGCAACTTCACCCCTATGAATCACCCTTTCGACTATTCAAAACTGTCTGGCATTTGAAAATTGTGAGTTAATCAATAATATCTTTCTATGTATCAATTGCCAGACAATTCAAGATCAGTGAAAAATTAATTTATTTATGCAAAAGGAAATTCATTTTCCAAATTTTCGAACACGGGTCCGCCTTTCAAACCAGCCTTATTTTCATCAACTGAATCACACTTTTCATACCTCTAAATGCCAGACATTTATCGATGACTCCAAATTCATGTGCGCTAGCTCACGGTCTATTTTTACTTGTACGTAACCAATAGCATCATCACCATAGCTGTCTCTTGCCGATCTGGAATAGGTTACAAATTTAAAAAAATAAAATGGCCTTACGTATTTTATTGACAAGACAAATCGAAATTGAAACAGGTTTAGTACATCTGTTCAACCCACTACATTTGCAATAAATCAATGTATGTATTTAGTTAAATTCACTAAGAAGAGGTACTTATATACACATTATGTATATACGTACCAATAGATATAAACTTTAATACATATTTGTTGTCTATAACGTAAAACTTAAAAGGTTTGGTACTTCTGCCTATTTGAGTTGCAATATGACATTAGTTGGGTATTTTGTTTTAATAAAACAATTTTGAACAGATAAATTTTTTTCTAAATAGCAAGAAAAGTTAACTTACCTTTGCATTTTTATTCCTCGCACTTCGGCGGCCACAAAATCACTATTTGTTGATAAATAATGGGCAACCATTAGTGCATCTATTTGAGGCAGATTATCCGATTGCCCTTTTTCGAATCCTTCATCCATTTCATTAATCGAATATAAATACTATGAACGTAATGCGCTGATGAAAACAAAACAAAATACTGCGAGCTCCTCCCAGTCACCGCTGGCGACTTGCCACTAAGCGGAGCGTTGTAAAATGACGTCACATGAGGTCACGTGACTGTTAGCGGGACTCGATATTTATCGTAACTTTAAACGCCTATAAAATGAAAACTAATAGGTATTTTTGACTACAACAAAAACTAGTGAATTTGTATACATACAAGCTTTACTGTAACAAACTTTCAACCGATTTGGCATACCTATTAACATTCTTCATTTACGAAGACGAGACACCGTGACATGTAAACACACCCCAGCACCCTACGCCGGACACATCAGGCACAAACCTACCAAGTCGAATAGAAACGTCCGGCATCGAATGAATCGTGCATCTATCACACTATAGGTGGCTACCATTGTTCTACTAAATTCTGTATTCTGTATATATGTTGGAAATATCGTCATGTTAGACACTACACCAGCAGCAAATCCTCCTATTTCCCCATTAAGGATTAAAATACAAATAAATAATACGGATAATAAATAACCGATACTAAAGAACACGTGTGAATTTAATACTTGATGTTTCTAACATTCACTGCTTAAGGATGTATGGGAATGTCATTTGTTGTCGAGACTCATGTAGCTAGCTCCACTAGGGACTTTCGATATTTCGAAACAGTACTACTTCAGCCTTATTCTCAAATGTTTTTTTCTTCAAAAATTATCACTAATTAGACATTCCATTTATAGGTAGAAGAAAACTAGAGCATTACTTTTCCGAGTACAAGGAATATAAAACACCAGAGGACTGCATAGGTGGACTAAACGAGCAGCCAGAAGTTACTAGGGCAAAATATTTTATCAGAAGCGAATTTCAGGTAAAAATTTTATTGTTAATTACACTTGGAAGGCAAAAATTACGTCTTATTGAAAGGAAATATCTATTTGTATTATTTCGGAGATAAGTGATATAGATGACTGTAATTATTATCCCATGGAAATTTTTTTGTTAGAAATATATTTTTTACTTTAGGAAATTAGTTCTAAGGTTGAAACTGGTTGATATAAGCAGTTGAATTTTCTACTGCTTCTTCAGAAAAATGCTATATTGAGTTTCTGACAAAATGGTTTTATTTTCATACACTGTTGAGGAGAAAAACGACTTTAGTGAAAAAGCTCACGTATTTCTTTTATTTCAATATCTTTTCAGGTGGATATAACATCGAGAAATAAGAAAAGTCACCACATAATTGTTTTTATTTGCCAAATCTGAAGGCAACCTGCCTACTCTTCGCAGTAAACAAAGTGTCATCAAACACGAAATCTAAATTGAAATAAATTCAATTTCGATTTCGTGTTTGATGACCCTTTGTTTACTGCGAAGAGTAGAGACAGGTTGCATTCAGATTCCATAAATAAAAACAATTCGGTTGGTAGAAAAGGTAGATTGAGGTCACGCAATCGTTTTATTTCGAACCTTCATAAGTATCAAATAAAGGTGCGCTCTGTTGCTCACGTATTAGATATGTTTGAATGCAATTTCATTAAAATCAATTCTTTTCCTTTCAGAAAATCAGTAAAGACACCAATCACGAAGACCATCGTTGTTATCCCCATTTCACGTGTGCTGTAGACACGGAAAACATCAAACGCGTCTTTGACGACTGCAGAGACAGTATTCAATGGAAATACCTAAAGGAATTCGATTTACTCTAGTCATCATCTATTAATATTGAAGCGAAACTAATCGTTCAACGATCAAAAGATAATCATAGTTTTTCTCTCAAATTAAGATAATTAATAAATATAGAAACGAATACCAACACTTAATTTAAAGAAAAGTAATCAAAAGTTTTTTACAATTTATAATATCTCTCTTAATAGTGAATTTAAAATAGTACTTACCATGAGCTTATAGAAAAATATTTTCAAGCTAGAATAATATAAAGTGACTTTATTTTTATATGTCTGAAAAAGCTGCCTGCTATGAATTTAGGAAGGAATTGATACATAAAAATTGCTGGAATTGAAATTAGGCATTTTGAGATTTTATTTTATTTATTTCATATTTTCACAAATTATGTGCATGTAGTTTGTACTACATGCACATAATTTGTACTACATGCACACATTTTGAGATTTTATTTTATTTATTTCATATTTTCACAAATTATGTGCATGTAGTTTGTACTACATGCACATAATTTGTACTACATGCACACATTTTGAGATTTTATTCTATTTATTTCATATTTTCACAAATTATGTGCATGTAGTTTGTACTACGTGCACTTATTTGTATAAGGGCCTATAATCTTTGAAACTGAAAACCTAGGAAGCTTTTGTACAGTGTTTCAAAATCATCGATGTAATATTTAAAAGTGTTGTACTTAGTGCAGGCCCAAATGTCCTATGTTTCCAAAGTTTAGTTCAATATCATTTTAATGTCAACCAGAAGTTGTTCAACAATTTGATCCTTCTCATCACAAGTTTTGATGATTTATAAAGATTAATATTGATTGAAATAGGAAAACACCAGTCTTTCTCACAGGCCCAAAATAATTATTTAAAGATCTCTTAATTTTCTACTAAAATTATGAAAGTAACCTAGAACTTTTATAATAACTCACCATGAAATCATTTATAATAATATCAATATTTATTTTACGCTTGTGTGCATCTTAGTTCAAACAAGTTTTGTCAATAACTTTTCATTATCCTTACTTGTTTTCAAAAACGTGCAAGTGTAGAGTGTTAATGTAGTGTTGTAAGATATGATTTTCATCAGGTTTAAAATATTCTTACAACTTTATTTCATAATACGTAATGACAAAAATCTGATACGAGATATGTCGAGCGATGATTCACTAAATCATATTAAATGTGCAGAAAGAAGTCTTTTTTGTTCTTAAAATAATAATTATCCTTTATAACTTCAGTTTCCAGGTTTGCTCCTTTTTCATCTTCAAACTGTTTTGCTATTGCACCAGTTACCATAATTTTTGTGCTGATTAGTAATTCATTTGATCTTAGATTAATATTTTCATTTTCGACCTTTTACAACTTTTAAGGCACATGAGATTACTGCCTATATAAATTTTCACCTAGTCGGACTATTATAGTTTCTGTTTACCATATTTGTTAAGCAAAAAAACTGTGAGGTCATCTAACATCTAACTTATCTAATGGATTACTCTTTCCATTTTTTATCATATCTTTTAAATCTTTATCATATTAATCATGTTTTAAAAATTCATTGTGTTCTGTTTTTATAGATAGATAGATAAAGATTTATTTGTTCACATGGGATCCATAAGGATATTGAACTTGTCAAAATACAGTTATTATAATACATTGTCAAAAAATATATAGGAATTAAAAAACAAACTATCACAGACATATAAATACAAACATTAACAAAATATCACAGTCATTTACATTGTTGAAATATTGTCCTCATAATATTCATTAAGCGCATAATATGCTCTGGAGACCAGGAATACTTTTAGTCGTTTTTTGAATTGGTTCAATGGTAAGTCTCGTATTGCTTGAGGAAGATGGTTCCAAATCTTCCTAATCGAGAATTCGACATTTTTTTGTAGGTACTTGATATTTGTTGGAGGACGGCTGAAGGTTGTTTTTATGCCTAGTATTATAATTGTGTTCCGCTATGCTTTCCGAGAATAAATCATAATTTTTTTTTATAAACATTGAAGACTAAAATATATAGGTTCATGGCGGTCAGTATTTTTTTTTTGTATGAAAACCGGTTTGCAGCTCTCTCTAATTCGTAATCCACACATACTTCTCAGGCATCTTTTTTGTAGTATTAGTACCCTTTGCATACACGACGTATTTCCCCAGAAAACAATTCCATAAGATATCCTTGACTGTACAAAGGCGTGAAATGCCAACATAGCAACATCCACACTCACTGACATAGACAGTATTTTTAGAGCATAGTTATGTCTAGCTAGGCCCAAACACAATTGTTCAGTGTGTTCTTTCCAGTCCAGCCTACAGTCAATTGTCACTCCCAGAAATAATACTGATTTACATGGTTCTAAAATTCTATCATTGTACACAATTTCAAAATTTTCGGCATCTTCCCCTCTGCTAAAATTGACAAACTGCGTTTTGTCAACATTCAGCAGCAGGTTGTTCCTGGAAAACCAATCTTCAAGCTCATTCATACTTTCTTTCACCCTTGTCTCACATTCATTCCTTGTCTTTTCACTTATAATCAGTACAGTGTCATCAGCATACAATACGATATTCTGGCTAACCATGTTTGGCAGTTCATTCACATAAAGTATATAAAGAAGTGGGCCCAAGATTGAGCCTTGTGGCACCCCTCTCCGAACAGTCAAATCATCTGATTTTATTGAATTTCCACTCATATCAGTCTCAACTACACGCTGCTTTCTATTAAAAAGATAGGATAGATAGTTGCGATGTCGTCCATTCAATTTTATAATGTTTGCATAAGATGGTCCAGTTCTTGTTAATAATTGCTTTTGATAATTCTGGTTTCATTTTGTATTGGCTGTCTTCTCTGGCTCATTTCCTGATATTCATTTAATTTAATTACAATGGCTGTAATTTGCAGTGTGTTCTCTATTATAATTGAAGCAGGTTTCGATTGGTTTCCTCGTCTTCATTTAACTAGCAGTCCTGTGTTTTGTGTTAACCTGCACATTTCGCACAAATTGCTTGCTTAAAGCAATTGTATGAACCGTGTCCAAATTGTTGGTAATTATGTCATTGCGTATAAATTCAGCAGAGGTATTTATCTATAGGAGGTTGAGAAATTTGGTTAACTTTTTTCGTTCAGAATTTTAATTATCATTTGAATTTTCACTTAGTTGGTTATTATTATTCGAAGTAATTTAATTTTTTATTCCTGATTTTTATTATAAATATTTCTCTTTTAATCATTTTTTTCATCATCATCCACTAGTATGTCGAATGTATTTTTTTTTCACCGGCACTTTTACACTGTATTTTTTTCCCACATTGCAGACTCCGTTCTAGTTTTGTTCAGTAGGGTCATTCGCACTTTGTTCAAAGGGTGTAAAATCGTTGTCACTTACACTGCTGTTTTCACAGACTTTAGGTTTTTACCCGAGGGAGGCATTAACACGTTACCTTACCATTGAACGAGTCATTATCTCGAATTAGTGAACACAATCGCTATTTATGTTTACCGCTTTTGCCTATTACTAGACTTCTTTCGTTTTGATTGCACATCGTCAGAATTAACTGTCGACACTACTCCTACACGAAGTAATTATAACACAGCCACTGCCATCTATGATAAACCTAGCGTACTCTCACAGTCTAAATTGAAATGGATCTACTTTGATGCATACATAAACTCGTATATTCTGCCATCTGGTGATAATCTTCGAAAATAGCATTTTTTCACGAGAGTGCTCCAAGATTTTGTAGATTAATTTTTTTTTTATATTTCATTATTTTCAATTACTGAATAAGTTTTCTTGTTCAACTTGGACGAACTATTGGAACAAATGATAAAAGTTAATGATGTTACTTTACTGAGAGAAAATTAATTCTATTGTTTGTAAGAATTATTTCCCAATGATCTTTTTGGGCTGTTTGTTATATATTGTGGTCTCTTAAGTTACCATATAGCTATTTAAATCAAATGAAATATAGAATGCGTGCGTGAATAGAATGATTTAGGTATATTACAAAAAAAATGGGTTTCAGTCTTTGAAATTACACAAAAATATAAAAAGAGCTGAAGCTTCTAGAGAAATTAATTGGAATATTTGAAATAATTTTTTTTTAGTCAGTAAAAGTATTATGTGAATTGAATGGATAAAGATGATGTAGGACTAAAAAGGCTATAAAAATAATATATTTATTGTATAAGTCCTCATTTTACGAGTTACATATATCATTTCCACTAGCTTCCTTGTTTTGTATGTTTATATATCATGAATCGATAATAACTTTGTTATATTTGTTTTATTTATTCTTTCAACTACAATGTGATCATTTGAATCTTTTTTGTCAACACAATTATATTTTGATGGTGGAATTGTTTGGAAAATATGTATCAATAGTAAATTTTTCTAGCGATAAAATTATAGCAGGTTTATTCTATTGTGTATTTGGAATATTCTTGTTACAATTGTTATGTATCTTCTGAAATTTCACTGAGTTATGTGTAACCTTTACAGAAATTTTTAATAAATGAATAAAATATATCAAAATGAAGTATCAATATCAACAACTATTATAAACTCATGGCACATTAGTAAATTATCACAGTCCAAATGTATTTCAGTTACCGAAATTATCACTTAGTGAAAAATACTCGTAAACAAAATTTTAAATTTCACTAAAAAAAATAAGGAATATTTGTGGAAAAATTTAATTTTTCCAATTAACTTCCAGATGGATATTTTTTAAGAAATGATTAAATGTAATCTTGCCATAATATTTAATAACAGGAACCTATTAATTCTCAAAGTTGCTTTGAAAATGAAAATTTTAAGTGTTAGTGATTACATTACATAAAGTGAACAAGGAAAATTCTTTAATAATTTAAAAAATTATCAAACAACTTTCCAAGGAAGCTGGTTATACGTATTCAGCAACGCAAACTCTGCATTCACAATCGAACGGTGAATTATAGAAATTGTCAAGTCACCCCGACTCAAAATCTGCATACAGCTGTTTCGATCTTATTAGATCTCATCAGTGCAGCTCATTTGACTCGGAGTGAATTAACAAATTTCTAATTGTTCCCCAATACAAATCGTGGTCAGTAACACTGGCTGCATAACAATCCAGAGCGCCATCCCACCAATGATATTGGGAAACAACAATTCACCGCTTAGACTGAAAATGCAGAAATTCGTCGCTTAAACACGTACCACCTCCTGATATGAAGATATCTACTCTACAACAGTGATTGTGAATGCAGATTTTGCGTTGCTGGATACGTATAACCAGCTTCCTTGGAAAGTTGTTTGATAATTTTTTAAATTATTGAAGAATTTTCCTTGTTCACTTTATGTAATGTATGAAATTGACCATGGTCGACTAGTATGTTTTTCATGATTTGATTGTTGTATTTTGCGTATTAAGCGACTAGAATATTCGGAGCGCGCTCTCGTGAGTATATCCAAAGGTTTTAAATCACTATGTTAGTGTGCCTTGGAATCATATACGCCACTGTTGTAGAGTAGATATCTTCATATCAGGAGGTGGTACGTGTTTAAGCGACGAATTTCTGCATTTTCAGTCTAAGCGGTGAATTGTTGTTTCCCAATATCATTGGTGGGATGGCGCTCTGGATTGTTATCCAGCCAGTGTTGCTGACCACGATTTGTATTGGGGAACAATTAGAAATTTGTTAATTCACTCCGAGTCAAATAACTGCACTGATGAGATCTAATAAGATCGAAACAGCTGTATGTAGATTTTGAGTCGGGGTGACTTGACAACCCAGCTAACAATTTTATGTTCTATTAAAGTTGAGAGAACGATAGTTACAGAGCAATGTCATACGAATTCTATAATAGTTCTAAAATGGTGTCTTAAAATTCTATTATAGAGCGTATAAAGAACTTCTATATTTTTGTTCGTTAACCGTACATATTGTATTCCATTATACAATTATTTTGTTGCGTGACGTTATAGTTACAAAACTTTAATAGGTTTTTTTACATCTTTTGAAGACAAAATGCTTCTGAATCATTTTAAATCATGGATACGCGTTAAAAATGATATGGACGCCATAATATATAAAGTACCTTCACCATTTATTTGAATTTTCTAGTAAGTTTGAAATCAGAAGACGAATAAATTTTAATGCGGAAGAAAAATTAATGTGAAATATGTGGTATATATATGGTAATTTTTTAATGCGCCCTCATTTTATCTCATTTTTCTACAATGTTTTCTACAATGTTAAAAAGTAATTAAGTATTAAAAAAAAATTATTGCTAAATTTTGCCGCCAAATGTATAAAAAACAGTTAGAAAGTAAATATACATCATATTACTGATAATATTCGGCCCATTTATGTTTCATATTAGTTTTTATCTGAATTTTTCTTGTTTCTTTACAAAATGGCGACGAAATGGAAAGCTTATCTCGTACTTCCAATATGGATGCCAACTAATATGAATCTTTTGTGTCGATTGCAATAATTACAGAGCTAATATACTTCATAAGCAACTACTATAACTCAAATGTGCCTACTGAAATTAACAGTGTTGTCTTGTTTTACAAGATTTCCTCAACCACTAAAATAAGTACAGGCAGGCTGCATTTTGAAAGAAAAAATATATAAATACATAAACGATTTTTTCACAGAAGATTTCTCTGGTGATATTACCGTTATTAAAGCGGAAATTTGCATACAATATTTCCCAGTGACTTTTTTTACGAGTCAAAAATATTTCCAATATGGCTCACAAGGTTTTTACTCGACTGTGGCTAAACTAAAAGGAAGTATTACGATTTTAGCAGTCTATGTATATGTGTATTTATGGATGTGGATATATAATCTGTATGTTCTATGGTATCGCCTGAATTATTGGTAGGTACTATTTTGGAGATTGAGGTGGCAATTGATCCGTAATTATAGCCTGGGTGACATTAACTATTTATTTCCGTAGCCAACTGTCACTTGGTATAACTTGCCACCTTGTTCACCCTTAAAAACCCTATGGAAAATTTTGTATGCAAACTACGTATTTAATAACATTATCAACACAGAGGAATACCTAATTTGGTCTACATTTAAAATCTTCATCATCATTGTTCTGAAGCTCTATTAGCCAGTCATACCTTTTTACTATAACTTCGTCATCTTCTTGGTTTCTATGTCGCTGTCTATTCTATTGTTTTGTTCCTCGATTAAGGTCTTTGGTACCTCAATAACTACACTATCTGTTTTTTAAGCGGTAACCTGGAAATCCTTATTTGTAGCTTTGCTGTCATTGCTGTTATTTACGGAAATTCTATCACATAATAAGCTTTCGTAAATTCTTTTCGTTTCCCTACTGAATGCTCCACTTTTTTCATCTGTTACCATTTACTTAAAGACATGGTTTTTATAACAAATGTCTAAAACTTATACAAAAACGAAATTCACTTTTAAAATGGCGTCAATTAAGGTATGTAGTGCTTTTTTATGAAACAAAAATGGCATAGATTCAAACCTAATTACTCTGTAATTATTGTATAACAACTATAACATTACTCTCTATAACAACGTTATAGAGGTTTTTCTTATTAAGTTCGTTAGCAGCTTCCATATGCATAATTTGTTATTCGTAGCAAAATTGTCTCTTTGCCACCCTTTATACAATATTTCTATAAAAAACTATAATCAACCACTACGGAGTAATTCTATAGGAGCTTCACAGGAGTTGGTATAGTTCTATAAGATACTTTTTTACATCGGATTTGGAATCATTTAGTTCTATAAGCACCATTACTGTAAAATTGTGCTACTATAGACAGTTATCGAGCAATTATTCACACTTATCTTCTGAATGCTCTGTAATTATGTTCTAAGAACGTTCTTGCAATAAACTTAAAGAACAATTTAGCTTACGAAGACAAAATAGTATCATCTGCTTCACTTATACAACAACTTAATGTTCTAGACACAACTATGAAACCTTTACAGAACAGAAAAGTTCTTTTACTCTGAATTTATAGAAGCTTTTTGCTAGCTGGGAATTTCTATAATTCACCGTTCGATTGTGAATGCAGATTTTGCGTTGCTGAATACGTATAACCAGCTTCCTTGGAAAGTTGTTTGATAATTTTTTAAATTATTAAAGAATTTTCCTTGTTCACTTTATGTAATGTATGAAATTGACCATGGTCGACTAGTATGTTTTTCATGATTTGATTGTTGTTAGTGATTAGAAGAAATTTTTTTTAAATACTGAAACAATGGCACTATATTTATCTACTGCATATTTTTTGTGAAAAAAAACTTCTACAAATCAAACAAAATATTTATTAACAGTAGTCTTGTACTTCTTTCAACAAAAAAAAAATTAACAGTTGCACAATATACTTATATAAACAGATATTTACAGAAAAACGAAACACGTTGTACCTAATGTAACAGCATTACACATTCTATGAAACTTAACCTGAAATTACAATTCTAGACACCTACATGTAGGTAAAATAATAATTACAGAAAGACAATCTTCATTAAGATCAATAAATTTGATTCCCGTTTACAACCAATATGGATTTGATTATGATATACAGAGGTTCATCAGAAAATAGAACATATCTAAACAACAAATATTTCAAAAATATGAATTGAAAAGTTTGTTGAAAATCAGACTAGAATTTCTTGAAAAAATAAAATATTTCTGAACCTTTGAAAGGATTTTCACATAGGTTCAAAAATACATGAAATCAATAAATATTCATCATATTATTTTTTCCACTGCTTTAAATAATATTTTTTGTATTATTATCTAATAGGCCAATAAATAATAACCGACATAATCGGATGTTTTTAGAGTATCAAGGAAAAGTTATTATTAAGAGTTCATCTTTCATATAAATTGACATTAAATTAGAATAATGTTATTCATAATTGAAAAGATTTTTCTAAGATGATAAAAGATAATATATCATATTATTTTTTCCACTGCTTTAAATAATATTTTTTGTATTATTATCTAATAGGCCAATAAATAATAACCGACATAACCGGATGTTTTTAGAGTATCAAGGAAAAGTTATTATTAAGTGTTCATCTTTCATATGAATTGACATTAAATTAGAATAATGTTATTCATAATTCAAAAGATTTTTCTAAGATGATAAAAGATAATATATATCCTTCGTTTAAAAATATTTTTGCATGCCACAATGCACATGTGCATAAAATTTCAATTGCAAATAAGTTATCGATATAAAATCAAACGTCCATCAATTAAAAAAAATTTCATCTCTCAGGAATATTTGAAAATATTTAGTGATAAACCTCTATCCCGTAAATTTCAACTGAGAAACTAAAAACGATACCAACATACCAAAACAAATGTCCTCAAAATTTACACTAAAGCACTTAATTTTACATATCACATAAAATATTTGACACGTCAGAATAAAATGTTGTCCAATACAGATTTTAGATCATTCGCATAATCAAGCAACATTAAAACAATTATTATAAAATGTATACTTTTTCTCTATATTTTTTTTCAGTCTTGCGAAATTCATCTATAATGTAGATTTATATTCGTATTGTTCAAATTAGTCTGCTTCTAGTAGTTCTGGTGATTCTGTTATATGATTCAATTTTCCTGGATCGTTCAGGAAAACTTTCTTCGCTAAAATCTGCAACAAAGGGGCATTATTTGAAAATTATAAGGCACAATGGTGACTGGTTTCTTTATAGAAGTTTTTCAACTGAATTAGATGGAAAATTTCACTTCATATTTTCAATTCATGGCTATTTTGAAATTAAACATGGAAACACATTCCTTACCACAAACCTGATCAACAGTGTGTACATAACATGGAATCAACTAACTCATTCTCATTAAGTTTAATGAAATTTTGGATTGCAGTGGTATTTTTTAAGTCAAAATTTGGGCTCAACAGAAGAAACGTTTCTAATGTAATATATTATTCCTGTACAAATATGTTGAAGCTATTAGAAAATTGTTTAGAAAATATTTGTTTCCACTTTTTCTTGCTAATATATTTCTTAGATTTATTATATTGGATTACTCTCAGATGGCTTTAAACACTACAAATTGAAATAAAGAAGCACGTCCACTTTCTTGAAAAAAAAAACTTGCAAAAGTTCTAATTTCCAAGATTATATCTTAATCAACGTGAATCATTTAAAGTGTACTTTCTATACACACTTAAGATTTTTTCAAGCATAAGCAGAGTTTCGCCGTCAAGGTCGTATTTTTTCTAACACTAACTCAATTCACATACAAATTTTCAACCCTGTGACTCAATCGAGATGGTCTGTAGAGGTGAGCAAAGCATTCAAAAGTTATGTATTTTCATGTTTTCTAACTGAAATAAAAAAATTTTCGTATGCCTCTATTTCACTCATTTAAAGGATTCTCTATGGATCAAAACAACAAACTAGGTAAAATAATATTTCATTCAATTTTTAATTTCATCACTTATTTATCACTTTTATGTCAACGTAGGAGAACGTCATAATGTGATTTTGCACCTTCAAAAAATCTATTTAAAGAAAATTGATCGTGATGAGGTTGTCTTTAGCTTATTCATATTGACAACGATGAAAATAAAATTACAGATTATTACCAACGGCCAAATGTCAAAATTGCCACTAGCTCCCTAACTCTAACTAACAACGATGTTTCAAATTATTGTAGCGGAGACATCTATGTGTTGAATGGAATTGGCATATACTTGGTGAAAGTTCATATTCATAACTTTATAAAGAAATAAAAAACTAACTTTTCACAGGTTGAAATAAAAATCTATTGAGTAAACGCGTTTCGTCATAACATTGACTTCATCTCGTACTAAACTATGGTATTACAAAACAATCTATTTATACGAAAATTGAATATAACAGAGGGGTTCCTAGAGAAACTAAATAACAATAAGCAATTCATTCAGAGCTATTAGTAGGTACCTACATTGAACAGATTAAGAAGAGGAGAAGGGTTTACTTCAATCTGGTCGTTAACTAAATTTCCGGAATTTTTATATTTATTGATGTATAGGGATTCCCAACAGTTGGTTTTATGGAGACTATTTTCAAATTGTAATATATTATAATTGTGATTAAAGGTATGGTTTTCTTGAATAAGATGGCACGCATAATTAGAATCAGTTTTCTGCTTAATATAGCTACGTTGGTGTTCGTGTATTTGAGTTTTGAAATTTCTAATTGTACGTCCTATATAGAATTTTTCACAATCGTTACAGTCGAGTTTATAAACACCAGTACGATCATCTCTATGAATTTTTGATTTGTTGCTTTTAATCAATTTTCCAATGCTATTATTGGTTTTATATGAAATTTTGTTTTTGAAAAAACAATTTCAGGTTTTCGGAAGTTTTGCCCAAGTATGTTAAACTGTTAAATACTCTACTTTTTTCGGATATGCAAATTTCTGAAATTGCCATTTTGTATTTTTTCCTCTGAATGAGGCTGTCAATCATATCAGGTGAATAACCATTATTTACTGCCATTTGTTTAATTATATGCAATTCCTTCTGAAAATTAGCTTCGAACAACGGAATCTATATGTCAAAATGGTTACTGCTCCCTTAACCGTTAAGCATAACACAATATTTAGTGCCAGATAAGAAAGCCCTATATAGTACTTCATCTTTTTGGACCAACGTGCCTGAATTATTTAGTACGTATTATTCCCGTCAGATGACAGTGCGGTTGATAGTCGAGTTGTTCTTGTGTGAGAAACAATTCTTCAATTGTTGAGAAACATTCAAAGTATCAAAATGAACAGCGCGGCTTAGATACAGCCAAGTAGAAAATGAAAAAAATGAGAAATTGATCCATGTAGATTATTTTTGTTACGACATTCAAATAGGTAATCTGTAGTGATCGTCTCTCTTCACTGTCAGCTTTCGTAACAACGATAATGGTTACCCGTTACCCGGACTTACCTTCAAACTCTCCAGGCACTGGTCCCCGTCTGCCGTATTGATTTCCGTGAGAAGACTGTTCGACCTCTCCAGTTCGGCGTAGAGGCCGAAGGGTATCTTCGCCAAGCACTCGAGCTTCATGATGTGCATCTTGGAACGCAGGTGCTTGGCCAGATGACCGTGAATGCGGAAAGCAATGCTGCAGTCCGCGCACTTAAACGGCCGAGGTTCGGACGAAGAAAGAGCCGGCGACGTAGATAACTGAAATGGAGAAAATGTGTTCCGTAAGTAAACTGAATTAATTTCAGGGATAAACGTTCCAGATTTACCCGAAGTGTTCACGAAGATGGAAACTATCAGTTACAAAGGAGACCACAAAAGCGTCAGAGCTACTCCTAGCTATTATAAAGGAATAATGACAGGACGACGTTTTACCAAGCTTTAAAGCAAACATTCGCAACTTTTTGAACGTGCGGGCCACTTACTGACCGTAGGTATCATTTAACACGGATCATTCTTGAAAAACACTCTTTTTTTCTACTTCAACCTGTCATAAAATTTGATATAGTAGTCTATCAAGTTATAATGAACTACAAGGTAATATTTTTAAACATTAGTAATTTTCAATGCAAGGACTGCGATGGCTTGAGTAGTATTAATTATTAATATCTACTGCCATGGACGTTACATGTCCAGACTGTATTCGAAAGTGTTCATCTGTGATTCTAATTCTTGTTTTGGATTTAAAAATTTAGCTTCGAAAATAACTGCACTACTATTTCGAGATGAACCTGTTGTTTGCAAAAATCTTCTAATCGAATAATAAAAGCTCCTAATTGTACTTTATCGCCAAATGATATAGAATCTACAGCACAATAAGTTACAAGAATCGAAAATTGAAACATATTTTGTTTCTCAACCGAAAAAGAAAACTTGTTTTCAAGACTAAATCCACATAACTGGGTTATTCTATTGAGATGATACATTTATAGGTATATAGTTGATTGTAGGTAAGTAATAATTCAAGAAAACAGTACGTATTTAATTATAGGATTTTTTTTGATAATTACATTTATGATGTGATGTTTCTTTAGTGAATGCAGGCCGGATCACTCTTTTTATAAGTTTGATTGAGATCGCGGGGGTCGGAGATACTTCCGCCGTAAGTTACACATGCGTGCTTTGAAGAGATAAGAACCGAACTGCTGAAGAAACAGGAGGTCACGTCGAAAATTGCGTAAGAATACTTTGGTTGCTACTTTGATGGATATTAAGTTATTACTGTTTCTCCAAATTAATAAACAATTTTCAATTGAAATTATTTAATATAGAAGATGCATAAGGAAGACGCTGATACGGTAACCTCCAACGCTGCATATTGATTTATCAAAGGAATATTTCAGTATGAAATGAAGGTTTATCACTCAAAACTTGTATTCTCTTCTTAGCTGTTTTCTTTTTGAATATTCGATTCTCTCTAGATATAAAGGAATGTTTTGCCGTTTTCGGCATTCAATCACTAGTTCATAGACAATCATGAAGTTTCGTCGAAGTTACACACCCCTTGACACGTTTGCATGCCTCTTGACACGTTTGCATGCCTCTTGACATTCCTTGCACCATTTCTGTCACTATCAATCTCCTTTCCTCTCTCAAAATTCGTTTTCTATTTGGGAGAAATTCGACCAAAATTTTCAATGTTCGACCAAATGGGCACGGCATTTGCCTTAAAAGTACCCATAAAAATATATATTTAGACCCTAGGTCCGACTCAAGTGGCAGGTCCCTTTTTCCCACTGTGCACTCTGGATACATGCCCAGGGCCCCGCGATCGATAGGAACCCCCTAGTCCCCTACAGATCATCAAAGGATAAATATTTATTACCGAAAAACATATTTATTTCGAAAAATCAAATGATAATGACTGACTACGATACCTACTTGCATATTAGGTTCTTGCATGGGCGAAGATACTCTATTCTCATTCGAAAATCAAGCTTGCCGATAAATTTTAATATATAAAAATACAATTTTTATGAAGTCGTTAACAAGAAGGCGTTGGAAATATACTGTCTGCATTTATGAGAATACTTGGAAATTGTTCAAAGTGACAATGAAGGAACTAATAGTTCATTGGAAGTATATCATCTTTTGAAAGAAAAAAAACTGAATACACATTTCCAAATGTAGAAATCGCACAATGAATCCATTTAAGCATGATGGCAACTAACTGGAACGTTCCTTCTACAAATTGAAAAGAATATAAAATCAATTAAGAAGTACAATACTTCAAAAGAGATTAACCAGTTTAATGCTGATGTCACAGAATGTGATATGTTCAAAAACATTTGCACTTCTCGAATCTAGAATGGTACAATTGGTACTTCTTTAATCAACATAGATTTTTAAGCGCTAACCTGTTAATGCGAAAATAGTTGCTTTTGTAGATTATATATTATTATATATTCATTTAATATGACTATAAATAAATAGAAATAAATCTAGATGTTTTATTTACTTTCTTTGTCTATTCTTGCAAAATAGAGCTGCGTCAAGGTAATAGGGACCCCGGATCCTAATGTGCCCAAGGTATCCAAGGGTACATACAGATGAGGCCAGGATGTACGGTAGTAGCCGGGATGGTAGCTCACTCGCTTACTTGGGGTGTGTTCCAATATACACTGCGAGCACTGTTCAGTGCTCTCACTGGGGAGAAATTCGTTCCGTTATAGACTGACAGTATACAGTCACAGTATCCTAGGAAAATATATGACGTCATAAATCGTCGCCATTTTTCTACTGTGATCACTGGTGTTTTCGAGGTAAGGTGCTCTCAGTGTTGATCACGTGATCAACAGCGTTTACTCGTTTAGACATTTAACAGCTTCCCTCATTTAAAAATACCGGCCGTTAAAAACAAAAATGGAAAGTTTGAAGGAACTGTGTTTATTGCAGTGTGAAACAAATATGATGTATGAAATGAAAGTAACTGAAGAAATTTATAATCGCGCAATTATTGCGTATTCCATTAGCTATAAATTTTTCTTCAGTTAGATAATAAATAATTATTTGTTGAAATAAGTTCATCACTTTTACCGTGGATAACCACATTTAGATGATTCTGTCATTAAGTTATTATACATTAAATTACTTGAAAAACAATATTTTCTTTTACTGAAAAGTATATTTACTTTTATTATGCGATTAAGTCAACTGACAATCACTTGAATATTCATCATTTAAACATAACTACTTTTAAAAAAAGATGTCGATCACAGTATACTGTACTGCGTTCCTTTTTAAACAGTAACCAGTATAGCAAACTATAAAGGAACGGATTCGCAGTATACTAAATTGACGTCACACCTTACAGTGCTCGCAGTGTATATCGGAACACACCCTTGATGAGTACCTGGCAGAATGAGAGGGGGCACACGTTGACGCTCTGGGCCTTCTTGTTTCAGTTGCTTGTTGTCATTCAATATTATTGAAGGCCTTGATGAAACATTGTTGCTCGAAAGTACCGCAACTAAGTGGTTTATTATATTTAATAATGATCGTGATTTTAATGTTCATACTGTGAACATGAAAACTGAAGATTACGACGAGTTTCATCATTTGTACCGGGTGTCTGATTAAGACAGGCCAATATTATTGAAGGACTTGATGAAACATTGTTGCTCGAAAGTACCGCTACTAAGTGGTTTATGATATTTAATAATGATCGTGATTTTAATGTTCATACTGTGAACATGAAAACGGAAGATTACGACGAGTTTCATCATTTGTACCGGGTGTCTGATTAAGACAGGCACGCGGCTGTATCTCACAAACTATTCGTCGTAGAGACTTACGGTAAAAAATTTTATAACCACAGTGGCCAACAGAAACTCCTGGAAATTATTTTCAGGTTTCTAAGATGGACGCCAGGGGGCGTAACTGCCATCCGAAACTTTTAAAGTGATTTTTTTCTGAAATTCATCTAGTGAGTATACCAAAAAAATATTTTTTTGTTTAAAGCTGAGCTTTATTCGAGTTATTTTTACTTGACCCTTTTTGACGTATCTATTGAAATCAAGTGGTGGGGGGTGATTCAATGTTTTTTTTGAATAAACAGCTATAACTCCTGAACGACTGAACGGATTTCAACAAAGTTAATCTCGTTGGGAAAAGCATTTATTGCTTCATCGAAAACATTTTATCTGTGGTCTGTCATATGATTCAAAAAGACGCCATCACACCGGTACCTATTTATTTTCATTTATCTATATTTTTCCAAGAATCAATGATGAAATTTCATCATTCAATGATTATCATATAGGTACTAGTATTCTTAGTTCAAAAAAATTTCATAAAATCGTTTAGGGGCATAATAATCAATAAATATAATTTGTGAAAGTGCAAGAAGGTAGCCAGAATAAGAAGAGAAGGCCATGAAAGAAAAATAAATGCCTAAAATCAACTTGTCAACAAATATTAAAAATGAAATCAAAATGACAGTGTAGGTAATGAGTTTTTGTGGCACGCACAAGTAAGGACTGAAAACTATTGAAATGCATTTACGAACAATGAAGATGTTGATATGTTTGCGGTATATTTTGAAAGTTTTTAAAATGCGGCAATGGCACAAAGATTATATAGAACTTGATTTCCAAATTGGCGTTCACGCCATGCGAGAATTTGTTGGGCATATTTGAAGAAAATAGAGAATTTTCATCTGAAATTAATAGGGTCGAAGCTGCCAGTATTACGCAAATTTCGGACTATACGCGGAAAAATTCTCGCATGGCGTAGACACCGAATATAGAGCACTGTATATTTTTGTGCCAACGCCACATTTTGAAGAATTTCAAAATATACCGTCAGTAATATCAACAGCTTCATTGTTTGTAAAATGTATTTCAATCTTTTTCAATCCTTACTTCTGTGTGCCACAAAAACGTATTAAACTGCACTATATGCCTATTTTGGCATCATCACAATACATTTTTAAGGAAAAAAAGTTATATTTTTGCATTTAATTTTTTAGAGAAATTAGCAATTTTCTGTTATTATATCAAAAAACGCTCTCTACCGGAATAAATAAAAATTTGACAGACCACAGATAAAATGTTTCCGGTAAGCAATAAATGCTTTTCCCAACGAGATCAACTTTGTTGAAATCCGTTCAGTCGTTCAGGAGTTACAGCTGTTTATTCAAAAAAACATTGAATCAACCCCCACCACTTGATTTCAATAGATACGCCAAAAAGTGTCAAATAAAAATGACTCGAATGAAGCTCAGCTTTAAACAGAAAATATTTTTTTGGTATATTCGCTAGATGAATTTCAGGAAAAAATCACTTTGAAAGTTTCAGATGGCGGTTACGCCCCCTGGCGTCCATCTTAGAAACCTGAAAATAATTTCCAGGATTTTCTGTTGGCCACTTTGGTTATAAAATTTTTTACAGTAAGTCTCTACGACGTATAGTTTGTGAGATACAGCCGCGCGACTCTCTTAATCAGACACCAGGTACAAGTTGAGAAACCATCCTGATAGATTTTTTGAATATCTACGTATGGAGACTGACACCTGTGATTATATCATGCATTTAGTATCCTTCAAACTACAGAAGAATTGGTGTAATTTTCACACCAATCCCATTACACAGGAAGAACGACTTGTTCTAACATTGCGTTACCTAGCTTTGAGCTATGTAAACAGTCGGGGTAGCAATTATATTTCCATCCATCCAGACTCCCTGCTCCCATTGAAGTAACCAGCCAGGATCTACTGTCCACGGGTACGTTGCCAACGGTGGGAGGATTGCGACATCGCAGTAAGCAAGTAAGGGAACGTACCCAAACTACGTGACCTATTTTTTACAACTTTTTATCCGCCTCCCCCCCCCTCGGTGACCATCCGTAGTATATTCCAACACCCCCTCCCTCCCCCTCTAGTTTTCACGTAGTAATTCATAAATATTTTTTTAATCATTTTCTTGTAGACAGAAAGTTAAAAAAAAAATAATTTGGCTCATATTTGTCTTTATTAATACAACGCTTGCGGTGTGACGATAAGAGTGCTTACAGAGTGGGCAAATTTCGATGTTTGTATGGGGTATCTCGGTAACTATAGGAGATACAAAAAAATGGAGAGTGCATTTTTGATCTCTTTTTTCGAGTCAAATTTAATGGCGAAAACCAAAATATGAAATCGTCTTTTATTTTGGAGTTATAAACAAAAGTTTGACTTTCAGACAAGTGAGCATATCATGGTTGTTTGTGAAATTACGAGACATTTTTAAGGCACTTTTTTCTGTATAATCTAGAGATTTACATCTAATTTTATAAGACATTACAACTATAAGAAAATAATACAAATTACAATAAATGTTGTGAAGAACTGATGTTCTTTATGGTTCATACATAAATTACATACCTATCTTTATAATATTCTAAACTGCATTATGCATATATATAATATCAATATTTGAAATGTAATTCACATTCAATAAAATTTTGTCTATGTTTATTTATATTGTTACTGGTTTTCTTATATAATTGTCTTTTATATATCCTAAAAACAAAAAATCCAGTGGTGTTAAAGTCAGGTGATTGTGGTGGCGACCTCACTGGAATATTATTCATCATTCAGTTATTTCCAAAATTGGTATTAAACAATTCAGAAACGGTACTGATATTATGAGGCGGTGAACCATCATGTTGGAAGAACTGATTTCAACTAAGGGTGGATTGTCCATGAATTCCTCAATAATTTACTGATTCAAAATTTCGTAGTACCGATGGTTATTATGATTTTCTTGATATATATGATATGTTAAAACACGACAGCCACGTAAATTTCATACTTTGTGAATTCATAATGCAGTTAAGAATGTTATAAAGAGATGTAATTTATGTATCAACCACAATGAACATATTAAGTTTGAACATTTATTGTAATTTGAATTGTTGTTTATATTGTAATGTCTGATAAAAAAAAATTATGTAAATATCTAATATTTTGGTCATGGCTTGTTTAATGATTCACAATTAATTAGATTTTCTTTTAATCAGTTAAAAATAGATTTATTAGGTTGTCTTCTTCCTGGATAGCCATTGAAATATATCTCAGATGTAATAACACAACTGTTTTTACGATTAAATCATGGAATAGGTACATATAAAAACGCAAAAGGTAATGAACTAAAATATTCTTGCTATTAAAACCTTACACATCAAAAGCAACCTGACATATATCGGAAAAAATAGGGTCCAACCAAACCACAGCCAACCATTATTCCCATTTGAAAAAAATACATTTCTACCACTGTTTTCTACAGAAAAAAGTGCCTAAATTATGTAAAAGTTACTATCTCGTAACTTCACAAACAATCATGATATGCACACTTGTCTCAAAGTGGAAAAATGAAATTTTTGTTTATAACTCGAAAACTAAAGAAGACAGCGAATTTTGGGTTTCGCCAGTGAATTTGTCTCGACAAAAGAGATTGAGCATGCGCCCTCCATTTTTTTTTACCTTCTATAGTTACTGAGATACTCCATACAAACATCGAAAATTGGCTACCCTGCACATACCTATAATTTACAGCTGAAAAAATATTATCAAGAAGAATAAACATATGTACCAGGAACTTAATTGACTAAAACAAAAGTATTTTTTTTTTATTCGCATTTATCTTTTATCTCAATCATGTTCAACGAACACGTTTCCGGAGGACATTGACTACGTGACAAAAACCTAACCTCTACCCCCGCCCCTGTGACCAATCGCAGTATTTTGAAGAACCCCCTCCCCCCCCTGAACGGGTCACGTAGTTTGGGTATGTTCCCTAAGTAGTCTAAGCAATAGGTATTTTTTTTTGACATCGATTCCATCTGAAAACCAACTATGCCATCGTGAGCAGGGTAATTCATAGATTAATTGTGTTATGTTTTGGACACGCAAATACCATTATTTATTTTTTTATGAACAATTTTAACAAAAAAATTGTACTTTTATTACTTTTTCATTTATAACTAATAAACTGATGGAGTAATCTGGATAGTGTCAATAGCAAATTTGTAGATAATTAAATTACGAAGAGTATGAGACCTCGCCCGATCGGATGATTAGTAACGAAGATAACAATTGATAGCGAAAGAATTTTTTATTTATTTATTAATTTAATAATTTCGTTAATTTACAACTTACAGGTCTCTGCTTTTGCAAAAAGGTTGCAATGTTTAATTACTTAAAGTTAGTAAAAAGAACGAACGCTGTACGATAATTGTTGTTAACGTAATTGCAATTTTATGTATTTAACAGGACTAATTGTAAAATAGCTACTATCGACTGAGGTACTCGGATTTCAATTTTGAAAAAAGATTAATTAACTAGACGTAAAGTGCAATAAAACGTTCATCTCGGATTTTTAAATAAATTTTGCAAAGTTAGTTAAAAAAGGGCGCAAAAATGGCTCCGAATGTCCGACCGGACGAAATGGTGCAGTAGTGGGGGAAGAAGGAGAAGAGGAGAACGCTTAATAGTGATACAATCTCGCGGCGCGCCGACGTTACTACTGCACCATATTCGTAGGGTCGGCCGTTCGGAGCCATTTTTGTGCCCTTTTTTAACTAATTTTGCAAAATTTATTTAAAAATCCGAGATGACCGTTTTATTGCACTTTACGTCTAGTTGATTAATCTTTTTTCAAAATTGAAATCCGAGTACCTCAGTCGATAGTAGCTATTTTACAATAATTAGTCCTGTTAAATACATAAAATTGCAATTACGTTAACAACAATTATCGTACAGCGTTCGTTCTTTTTACTAACTTTAAGTAATTAAACATTGCAACCTTTTTGCAAAAGCAGAGACCTGTAAGTTGTAAATTAACGAAATTATTAAATTAATAAATAAATAAAAAATTCTTTCGCTATCAATTGTTATCTTCGTTACTAATCATCCGATTAAGTCGGGCGAGGTCTCATACTCTTCGTAATTTAATTATCTACAAATTTGCTATTGACACTATCCAGATTACTCCATTAGTTTATTAGTTATAAATGAAAAAGTAATAAAAGTACGATTTTTTTATTAAAATTGTTCATAAAAAAATAAATAATGGTATATGCGTGTCCAAAACATAACACAATTAATCTATGAATTACCCTGCTCACGATGGCATAGTTGGTTTTCAGATGGAATCGATGTCAAAAAACGACTTATATTGTGCTATGTTGCTTGGACTAAAGCTACTATCTCGGCTACCAGCGTACATCCCGGTCCCACTGTGTATGTACCCTAATACGTTAAAAAGACGACCCAGACAAGCGGCTATTTCTTTCCATCTAGAGGCCAAGAGAAAAGATTTTGACTGAAGAAACCTAATTAATCCTTGAAATATCTTTGAATTGAATATTCCTTTGATCTAAAATTACAGATCTATACACATAGTTGGAATTTTCCGCATCAGCGAATGCCTTATGCATATATTCACAATAATTAAAATATAAGTTCTACTAACTTTGTTATGATGACTAGCGCTCCTCTCGTGTTTCTGAAGATGCCCTTTTGTTCGGAAACTAACGGAACACGATTCGCACCTGAAAGGTCTTTCTAAATAGTGAACATTCATGTGTAACCTGGAAAGAAAAAAATTATGTCAAATAGAAAAGTGTTATTTTCAACAATCAAACAATTGATTCAGTTAGTTAATATGAAGTTACAAATACAACTACGGCAGCATACAATCATTTGTGTTTTTGCCAATCAATTCAAAATATCTACTTTTGCTGTACTGACAACTATATGATTTTTCAATTCTTGCAGTAGAAATGTTGTTGTCGAGTCTCTCAAATATTCAAAACGTTTTTTTTTCACATCCATACATACATAAGAGTTTAATGAATATTTTTGTCACAGTTATGAACCAAGAAGGCTATGCTCCAACAGCTTGTGAAGGATCCTTCGTTGGAACAAGTTTTTGAGAGATCAAAAAAATGAAAACATGGGAAGATTTCAACAAAGTTATTCGTATTCGTGAATTTCAGGTTATAAAATAAACTACATTCATTGGTGACAGAACTTCTGCAAAAATAGCTAACCTAGTTGCAGCATTCCTCTAAAAATATAGGTTTTTCAGTACTATCTACAGTTATTAACATGAAAAAAATTTCGCCAGGTTATATCTGTAATGTGACAAAGATATCAGGTTCGTTCGAATGAAGCAATGCTGTGAGTTGATGTTGCTTGGTCAGTAGGGACTTTCCTTGGTTTTTTTCCGGTATTAGGTATCTCGACTACATTAAATTACCGAAGTGCTATGATCATGAATATTGTTCCATGAAAGAAGAATTTTTCATAAATTTCTTATATTTGAATAAGTACCTGGGCGACCAAGGTATTTTTTTTTTGATAAATCGTGTTTTTTCGGAAAATATATTTACATACGAACGTAAATTAAAGTTAAATGTTTTCTTCGAAGGTCTCCTAGGCATTGTAATAAGCACATATTAACTACAAATGAAAAATGAAGCGTATCATTGATTTAACCACAATAAAAAAGCCAACATATAATAATGTCATGGATAATGTCATATAGCGCCACCTCACAAAATTGTTAGGTAACAGTTGATTATCATCCATCGGCAACAATATAAATAACACAAAAATTACAAGATGGCGTTATATGAAGTTGTCAGCATGAGAGCGGACAGGAGGCTACGACAAACAGTTCCGAGATACGCAATATGCGCGCTTGCGTGCGTGGGTGGATGGTCGTGCGTGCGCCTGTGCAAGAATTTCTCGTTTAAATATATAAGATTAATTAATCCTGTCCAATCCTGACCTAATATTCCTATCTTTGGGGGGAATGCGGCTGCGGCCGACTTTTTTTTTCCGAATGGCACGTAATTAGCAAAAAAGTCGGCCGCAGCCGCATTCCCCCCAAAGATAGGAAAATTAGGTCTTTTTATTAATATTGTAAATGTTAGAGAATTAATTGAGTAAAGCCAGGGTTGAAGAAGGTTGCAAAACCTTATAACTTCCCACAATAAAATATTTAGCTAGATAAAAAAATGTACCCCATCCCCCCAGAAATCTTGAATAAACGTATTTTCATTCATTCATTCATTCTGTCCAATCCTTGGAGACTTGAATCAAACTTTCGAATACCACTTACCTGAGTTGAGAAGGCTTGCTGAAACTCTTCGAGCAAATGGTGCAACTCTTACTTCCCTCCGGTTTCACAATCAGATCGTTCACCTCCTTTGGCGGAAACCTCTCGCCCTCTCCGACCGAAAACTCTTGCTTCGTAGCCAACTTGAGGTACTCCGACGCCACGCTCTTCGCCATAGCGTTCTTCTCCAACTTAACCTGTTTGGTAGCGATGTCAGCCAGAGTCTCCATGGCGCTGTTGTCGTAATCCTGAAACGGCTTGGGCGAGTCCGACCTCGACATCTCCGCCTCCAGAGAGTCGCCCACGTAACCGGCGTTGACAGCCGCGGCTCCGCCCTCTTCCGCGACCACGCCCTGATGGTTGAGCAACAAGTTGCCGTTATGTTTCGAATAAGGCTCAACGTATTTCTCATCATTCCCGTCCAATAATTTCAAATTGTCGCCGTGCGGCAGCTCCTCCGACGCGACGAAATTTTCTGGGTCCCGGACATTGTTATCGTCGTAGCCGAATTTGAAAATCTGTCGAACTTTTGAATTGTCGCGTTGTGGCACCTCGTCCGCCTCGACGAAATTTACTGGGTCGCGGACTTTATCGTCGTAGCTGAATTTGTAAATCTGTCGAACCTCCGGTCTCATCCCGTTCATCTTCGGGTTAATACTGCAATCGGCGTTCTTCTGCGTTGTGCTAACCGACAAGTCCATAACTTCCTCGTTTTTTTGTACCTTAACGTTGTACTCAACATCTCCGGATAATTTCCTTTTCCGCACATCACTCACCGCTTCACCATAAACTACGTTATCGTTAACTTTCAAAACCGGCGGATTAGCCCGATGTATCAAGTTATTAGGAGCAATTCTCAAATTCTGAGTGACTATAACCGTTCTTTCACTCTTTTCCTTCGGGTACTGGAACGAACCTATTCTATCTTCTGTATAAGGAACTTCAACGGTATTCTGACTACATTCCATAGCTGGGGGGGCGTCTTCGACTACGTATTCCTTGTCGTTAACAGCGTACCGTTGAATTACGTGAAACTGCTTGATGCACTTCGGTTCCGATGTATCCGGCGTACTAACCTCAAACCTGCTCGACACGTCCGTATTTTCCGAGCTCACGCTCATCGGTTCGTCAATTTGTACTTCTGACATCACGTAGGGATAAGTGAGCGGCCTGTTTCCGCTAGATTTCCCCAAGAACATGACCATCGCGTTGGACTCGTTAGGTTTCTTATCTTCCGATATCGATACGGCCATTTCTTTGATGCTGCTCATCTTCAACGTGGTCGGATGCTCTAAAAATTTATTCTTAGCGTAGTTCGTTTTGGTAACGAAGGCGATTTCCTCGGTGTTCATCACTCTATTGCGCACCTCCATTTTGAGATGATGTGAAGGCTGATCGGCGATCGAACTGGTCGTAGAGATTTGTGAAAACGTGTTTGAGGTTATGTTGTGCGTGGATTTCTGCGAAAGGGAGAGTAGGCCATAGGCGGCTTCGTGTTCTTGATGACGGGTCGATTCATCTGGAAAATTGACGAAATGAATATCAAAATTCAGAAAAAATATTTCAATGAAAGTATAGATAGATATATAGATATAGATAGATATTTATTGACTGAAATTTTCAGCAATTCGTTACATTAATTAGTTAATCTAGTGAGAAGAGAAAGATTAATAAAGATTGTACACCTAGTTAACTGAATAACTATGTGTGTACATTACAGTCAACAAGTTCACTAATAATTACTTCTACAAATAAAAGTCTTTACAGTTATAAAGTAGGTATGTAAAAAGTTATTAAGTGAAACATTTGAATTTATCAAAGTTCTTATGAATATAACAACGGCAACATTTGCCGAATCTTGTCCCATTCCTGATTTTCCTAATGTCAAGCGGGATAGTATTATGAAATTTTGTGGCTAGATATTCAAAATATCTATGACTAATATTTTTCTTTCTAATAGGAACTTTCACATGCATTTTCGTCACACCTCTCGTGGGATAATTATGTTTTAAATAATTTTCCATACCTTCCATTTTATGCATGTATGCAATATATAAAGAGAATGAACATCAAACACGTCCTGCGAGTACAGCAATTTCGTTGAATACCTTTTCTTTTTTCTATAAATAACTTTTAGAATAAAGTTTTGTGCAACGCTCAGTGGTCGAAGAAGGTTATGATATATGCCACCCCATATCACCAATCCATAGCCTATCAGAGACTCCACTAGAGATTCATATATGGTTAGCGAGATCTTTTCACTCAAGATATCTCTCAATATATAAAATCTAGTAATAAGTTTTCTAATATTGTTTGTCAAGCGTTCGATGTGTTGATTGAATTTTAGATGCTTATCCACTATCTCACCCAGGTATTTAGTGGATGAAACTTCCCTAATTATGGTCGAGTCAAATGTAATATTGTTGAAATCAGGGCGATTTGCAGAGGTAGTGGAAAATGCTATATAATGCGTTTTATCAACGTTGAGAGTGAGTTTACTGGAGTCCAGCCGATGTTTTATTATAGTTAGCCCTTTTTCCGCCAGTTGTTTCACTCGTGACCAGGAATGTGCAGCGAATATTGCTGCCGTGTCGTCAGCATATGATATCAGCAAACCCTCCTCAACAGTAAGGTTTGTTAAAGAATTAATGTAGATAAGGAAGATGACTGGACTCATAACAGTGCCCTGTGGTATGCCCATTTTCAGTTCTAGTGGTGTACTTAAGATCTCTCCAATTTTAAAGATCTGCTGTCTATCCATCATGTAACTCTTGAATGTTTTCAGAAATAAACTATTTCAACTTTAAACACCACGATGTAATGACAAACAAACAGTGAACCCACCTGACCTAGAGCAGTATAATAATAAACAGAAAAAATAGCTCTCTTATCTCGAACCAGACCTCAAAATTTAATCAAAATTTTCAAGGCCTTTCTGATTCAATATGTATAAATCAAAATAAACTTGGCCGTTCTGAAATATATCGATTAATTGATGTATAATGCTATAAATACCCCTTGTACATTTATAACAAGAAATAATCAGATAAAGAAAATCTCAAAGTCTAAGTTCTTAAAGTAAATATAATCTTTTTTTGATATAATAATTTTTTTAACAATCATTTAAAATATCAAGCAGGAAACATGAATTTCTACTGTAAGTCATGTTGCTCACTAGATTCAAATCTTTTCTACATTTTTACTGATATGAAGATGAAGTTATTGTTGTATCATCAACTCCAATTTAAAACAGTTTTTCCTTTAAATAGTAAAACTAAAGTCTCCACTATTAATTTGGGTAACCTTCTATTGATGTCCACTGTTATCTGAACAAATTAAACTGCAATATTATTCAGTTGAATATTTCTTGAGAAATTTTATTAAATAAAAACTCATGACTTTGGTTTTCGCAATTATTCCAGTTTGAACTCAACATAAAAAAATATCTCCTTATCTTAACACGTGAGTGATTTGTTTATTTAATGCCAGAATATCTAAAATTAGAAATAAGTGTTTTACTTCTACATTAAACAAACTAATCTCATACATAATACAACATAATTAATCCTATTAGAATAAAAGGAATAAACAGCGATCAGCAAATTCAACAAAAATTCATGACGCATTTTGATTTACTTTTTTTCTTCAGCATTAGGTTTTAAAAGGGTAAATATAATAAACAAAAAGGTAAACATCTGAGAGATGTAGATGGAATTGCAGAAGGAACGATGCCCTGATCATTTTGAATGTGAAATATTAATTTTTAATAAACAACAAAAGTATTTTTACACAAAATTTTTAGAAGAAATATCAGTCAAATCCTATTTGTAATTGATGTGAATTTTCCTCGAAAAATATCGCTTGTCTTCATTTTAAGTGAATAGTTTCATCAAAATTGATAAGAAAGATTTTATGACTTAATTATAATTCAACCAACACACATAATTAAAGTATAATCACTTGATGATAAAGAGAGTGAAACAAATGTGCAGTTTTTTTCAAAGCTTTTTTCAAATCTATGAAACACTTTTTGATGATCGTATACAATTTTGAGTAGTAACCATCAATTTTAATGTATTTTTAACCTTAAGACAGTATATGATGATTGTATACAATTTTATATATATTACTCGTCAATTTTAAAGTACTTTTTGCCTGGTGACAGCTCTTATTTGACTAGCTAAAGGTGAAACATATTTATGGCTGCTTGTTTGAAACACAAAAAAGAAAACAAGATTGAGTAGACCGTTTCTCAGTTTACTAAATCTATTTATTTATTCTTCGAGCTTTTCAAGTTAAAACTTAAAAACTTCCTACTTATATAGCTATCTGTTCATTAATTAATAATTATTAATATATGTTTCGTTGAAGGAGATCTAAATGCTCGCTAGAGATAATCATGAATTTTTCAATTGGTTTACTGATGTAATTTCTTATTACTGACTACTAGCAATTAAATTTGTATTTACATGTATTCAACGAAGCTCATTAAGAAATGTTAAATCATATATTTACTTATAATCAATTGATATTTTCATATGGTTAGTTGAAGTTAAAGTTCAACAGTTTTCCATGAATATGTTTGTGGATATCGGATATTGTATTTAGTTATATATATATATATATATATATATATATATATATATATATATATATATATATATATATATATATGTAATAATAATAATAATAATATTTATTCTCAATAATTATTGATACACTTCAATAAAAATGAAAAAAGTCAATAAACCGTTACAAACATCGATACTATTGATTGATTCTACAAAAAATTTCAAACTCCTCATGTTTTCATGGTTCACATCTCAAAATTAAATTGTAGACAGATTTTTTGAATAGCCTGTAGTCCCTGATCCTTTGAGTCGACTTCGGCAAGTTGTTAAAGAGCTTTATACCTGCATACTGCGGACCCTTCTTTCTCAAAGCCGAGCAGTGAATTGGATATAAATAGGGAAAAGTTTGTCTAGTGCTGTTTCTGTTTTTGCACTCTACAAAGAAGTAATCATGCTTATGGAGAAACAAAAGCAGACTGTAGATATAAAGGCCATATATGGTCAGGAAGTAATTTTTCCTGAAAGAGTTTCGACATGAGTCCCTGTCATTCCCAAAATTGTGCGTAATGCCCATTTTTGGAGGACAAAAATTTTCTCTGCATAAGGTGAACCACCCCAAAAAATGATACAATACGAAGCTACAGATTGAAAATTAGCATAATGAATAACTCTTAGCACATCCGATTCAACTTGTTTTTTTAGTGTATTCAGAGTATATATCACGGAACAAAGTTTTCTTTTTAGTTGGTCGATATGAGGATGCCACTTCAATGTATTGTCTATTTAAGCTCCCAAAAACTTTGCTTGTTGGCTGATAGTTATTTTCTGATCTTTGTAACATAACACATCTGGAGGGATCCAGCCTAGTCTTTCAGTAGTGAAAAATATACACTCAGTCTTCTGAACATTCATTATCAGTTTGTTATCAATGCACCATTCCTCAATATTACTCAAAACAGACCTCAATGTCTCGGTTGCAGAGGAGATGTTTGCAGATCAGACTAAAATGTTTGTATCATCAGCATAAATGATTGGTTGACCGTTTTCTGCTGGTAGGTATTTTTACATTTATATATATATATATATATATATATATATATATATATATATATATATATATATATATATATATATATATATATATACCTATCTAATAAAAGTTTTAAATCGCCACTCTGTTTTAGGTAATTGTGTTAGAAAAAGTTTGAACTTGAATGCTAGAAGCAAGTTAATCCAATAAATACCCATCTTCCACAATTATATAATACCGAAAAGCAAGTCAAATATAGAGTACCAATTGTATTATAAGTAAAGAAAAAAAGGGTACTAACCACTACTGTCCATGCCACTGTCTTCAGTGTCAGATTCTGAGCTGGGGGTCCCACTTAACTGAGTGGATGAGCTGGAGCTGCTGCTGGTAGTTGAGTTCTTTGTATGAGCTTTACTTTTCATGTGCTTAGTGAGATTTCCCTTAGTTTTAAAACTGAAAGAAATAAAGAATTTAGTTTGTATTTATTTAGTCTGAATACATGCGTTTTTTGAAGAATACTAAATCCAGGTTGTGTTAATATAATATTTTCTTTAGAAGGATTTTGAATTTTACTAAATTTGTTGCTCTATGTTTTACTTCTTGGACCACTTGCGTACCTTGAAGAGTACAACAACAGGATTTGCTACCTATTTAAATTTGTTCTTTTTAATGATTTCAAATTTTATCAACTTTGTTTGCCCTGTATTTTATTACGTAAATTAATATTCAGTCTTTCACATGTTAGTCTTACATTGTCGATATTATCAAAGTGTTAATGCCTATTCTGGTAATATTTTCACTTGCCTCGTTGGAGTTGGAATTGATTAGTTGCCTGATAATGAATTAGTGTAATAAAGCTTCATTTGGTAGAAATTCTAACATTAAATCGAAATTAAATGTAAAATGAAAAAATAGTTAAGTTGTGAAATTTATCAAAAGCTTCTATCAGTTCTATCGTTTCAAGGTAAAAAATGTACATTCAACCAGAAGACAAGATATCGATTAATATTACATCTGGTTAAACTGAGGCATTCTAATATTTCCATTACATTAAATTATATTCAGTCAAGTGAAATGTCTGTAAACTTTGATACATAAAAGTTCCCATTTGTTAAACGTTTCCAAACCACAGAGTGTCAGCCACAGCACAGAACAATTTATCCGACATTCTGTGACAATATAATAAAATTTACTATTTTTACTTATTTACCTTTACAAATAACTATTAAAATTGTTTTTATAGACAGTGCACTAACTAATCTTTGTTTAACGTTGCCTCTTTCGAAAAGATCCTTTAATTTCTTTTAACTGGTTACGAAGGAGCAACTGATCGAGTTAATAATCCACTCAGGCCTTAGAAGATATTTTAAAATCGCTTAATGACAATAGGGATACAGTAGCGCTGTGCTTAGACCTTTCCAAAGCTTTTGACTCGGTTGACCACTCAATACTGAGTAGCAAGCTTAGCAGGTATGGAATACGGGGGGTGGCATTGGCTTTGGTGCAGTCCTATCTTTTTAATAGAAAGCAGCGTGTAGTTGGGACTGACATGAGTGGA
This sequence comes from Cynegetis impunctata, assembly GCA_030704885.1. Classification (NCBI taxonomy): domain Eukaryota; kingdom Metazoa; phylum Arthropoda; class Insecta; order Coleoptera; family Coccinellidae; genus Cynegetis; species Cynegetis impunctata. The sequence continues at coordinate 632,412 of JARQZK010000735.1, forward strand.
AATTTAATAAAATCAGATGATTTGACTGTTCTGAGAGGGGTGCCTCAAGGCTAAATCTTGGGCCCACTTCTTAATATACTTTATGTGAATGAACTGCCAAACATGGTTAGCCAGAATATCTTATTGTATGCTGATGACACTGTACTGATTATAAGTGAAAAGACAAGGAATGAATGTGAGACAAGGGTGAAAGAAAGTATGAATGAGCTTGAAGATTGGTTTTCCAGGAACAACCTGCTGCTGAATGTTGACAAAACGCAGTTTGTCAATTTTAGCATAGGGGGAGATTCCGAAAATTTTGAAATTGTATACAATGATAGAATTTTAAAACCATGTAAATCAGTATTATTTCTGGGAGTGACAATTGATTGTAGGCTGGACTGGAAAGAACACACTGAACAATCGTGTATGGGCCTAGCTAGACATAACTATGCTCTAAAAATACTGTCTATGTCAGTGAGTGTGGATGTTGCTATGTTGTCATTTCACGCCTTTGTGCAGTCAAAGATATCTTATGGAATTGTTTTCTGGGGAAATACGTCGTGTATGCAAAGGGTACTAATACTACAAAAAAGATGCCTGAGAAGTATGTGTGGATTGCGAATGAGAGAGAGCTGCAAACCGGTTTTCATACAAAAAAAATACTGACCGCCATAAACCTATATATTTTGGAGTCTTCAATGTTTATAAAAAAAAATTATGATTTATTCTCGGAAAGTATAGCGGAACACAATTATAATACTAGGCATAAAAACAACCTTCAGCCGTCCTCCAACAAATATCAGTACCTACAAAAAAATATCGAATTCTCGATTAAGAAGATTTGGAACCATCTTCCTCAAGCAATACGAGACTTACCATTGAACCAATTCAAAAAACGACTAAAAGTATAACTGGTCTCCAGAGCATATTATGCCCTTAATGAATATTTTGAGGACAATATTTCAACAATGTCAATGACTGTGATATTTTGTTAATGTTTGTATTTATATGTCTGTAATAGTTTGTTTTTTAATTCCTATATATTTTTTGACAATAATCTGTATTATGATAACTGTATTTTGACAAGTTCATTATCCTTATGGATCCCATGTGAACGAATAAATCTTTCTATCTATCTATCTAATACTACAGCAGTAGCTATTGAACCAATCATTTAATGGTCCTTTAACTTTGACAAGAATTTAAGAAGAAGATAAATACTTCAACTCTCATCTTTCTTTTTATAAACAGTATCTGAATGTTTACTCAAACGACTGTTTACAACGTTAAAAAGTGCGTGACCCACAAAGGGCAGCTGGAATTGCAATATCTTGATACAGTGCAATCGTTCATTATTTTCGATGAAAATTCGATCAACATTAATTGTTTAACGAAAAACCTCAACTTACCTGAAGTTACAATGACTACAAGTATAAGGTCGGTCGTTGGAATGAGTTCGTATGTGTTTTTTTAACATGGAAGGCTTCTTGCATCTTATTCCACATTGTTCACACACGTATCGTCCCCGACCTGTTTACAAACAAAGGTGTCATTCAATTCAAAGTAATAACTAGTAAATATAATTCGGACTGAAGATGATGAAAAGTGAGAATATACTTTCGTAGTAATCAGCATAACCAAATTCATAAAAACCAAGTTACAAGTAATAAGACCCATTATTATTGAAGATTCAATACCGGTCGACCCCGTGGATTGAACCAGGGATATCCCGAATGCTAGACAGCGAGCTTAAACACTAGTCTAACTAAATACTTGAAACCAATGGAAAGGAAAAAAGGAAACACACGTGTTTCATTCCTCCCTGAAGTATGTGTCAGGGAGGCGGGCAGCTTGAGTTTGGGATTAACTCCTTCAGCCAGATCAGAGGATACACTTGTATGTACAAGTGAATTAAGGATAGGTGAGACGGGATATTTATGGAACATAGGAAGTGTGGGTAGGGTTCAGAGGATTAATACTGGCCCAGCATTCGACTTATAAGTTTGCAAGCAGTGACTTACATTACCATGAGGAAACCTCTGAAAAAAACTCATGGCAGACCAGTCGGCCCCGGGGTTTGAACCCGAGACCTCCCAAATACTAGCCAGCGTACCTAACATACTCGAATAACTAGCTTGGTTTGAAACCAATGAAATACACGCGTATATGACTAAATGTTAGCAAGAAGTATCTATAGTTTCGTTACAACATTATCCATGTCCGAAATGTCATTTCTTCTGTCAAAAAAAAGACGATTTTGGCTGATAATCGAAGGGAATTTGATAAAAGCTGTTGATACCAAAAATTAATAAAAAAAAAGTAAATTTTGATTATAAAAATTACGACCACCAATTCTATCTTTAGATCTTTCTTTTAATTTTTCATTATACACATAGAAAATTTTATAAGTGTTTTTATGCTGACAGCCCTAACGTGATTTTTCTTAATCAAGATGTATTCACATCGTCATAAAACAATCTGAAGTATCCTCACCTCTTCCTCGTATATAAGTATAATCGTCGTTGCATTCGTAACCTCCTAAAATAGAATTCGATTTCTGGTTATCTTCCTTATCTTTCGATGAATCCAGTGATGTAAACTGAAAACAATAAATGTATATACACAATCGTCAGAACGTTGACACAGAAAATATGTAAAACTAACAGCGAAGATGTTCCCAAAGAACGTTTCAATATAATCAAAATTATGGAGAAATCAGACAAACTAAACCTATTCAAAACATCTTTCAATTCTGGGTATTTCTACTGTGATTTTAAATTTATTACTATTACAGGTTTTCCCTGACCATTTTAATCAACATTTGGGAAACATTCTGAAACAGGTCACTTGTCTAACGTTCTGCAACATGGCGTAATCAAACGGTATTCCGCGTTGATTCTGCTTCGAAGTTCTTCAGGTGGGGTAGCAACCTTGAACTTTTAAGTGGTCTCACAAAACGTTAGACAATATTTTGAAAATAGATTGCACTCGGAACTAGGAGTGGACATTATGAGCAATACATTCGTTTAATTGAAGCGTTTTCTCAAAACTTGTTTGGTTCCCCCCACAGATGTAAACTCAGCTATCTCAAAAAATAATCCCTCATAACTGAAAAAAAAATGCACGGTTGTATAGTCAATAAAATATGCTTTGAGATGATGTGTTACTTGACCCATCTTGTATTTTAATTTCTGAAGGGGTGGCTCTGGGCTTTATGGGTGTGCAGATATAACTTTGAAACCGCTATAAAAATTAGTCCACCTTCAATCAAAAACGACCTGTTTAGGCATGTCCAGGTCCTTAGGTGGATTCAGAGATAACTTTGAAACTGCTATAAAAATTTTTCCCCCTTCAATCAAAAATTGACTTGTTTCAGCATGACCAGGTTCTTAGGGGGATGTAGATATAAATTTCGAAACTGCTATTAAAATTAGTCCACCTTTAATCAAAAATTGACCGGTTTCAGCTTGCCCACGTACTTAGGGGGTGCAGATATAAATTTGAAATTGCTATAGACAGTAGTCCACCTTCAATCAAAAACTGACCTGTTTCAGCATGTCCACCAAGAAATTTTACCGAATCAGCTAATCTAATAGCCTGTTTGTCTAAGTCAACAATTTAGTTTGGGCTATAAATTTGAATAACGAAAGCTTAAAATAATAATTACTCCACTTGGAATGAGCACCTTAATCATTGATGGAAAAACTATTCTTTTAGCACATTGTAATACTCTTAATATCTAATGTGTCGAGATATCAATAATAACAATGAAACTTGGGCTAAGTTTTGATGACTTTTCCATTTCATTCAAAAAACCACATACCTTATAGCTCGAATGTGCCACCAAATCACACCCCGTTTGTCCTGCTACGGTATACCTCGACGATTTCTGTCTGGAATTGTACCCAGCCACGTACAACTTATCAGTTTTCGTATCCTGCTGTCTCCATTCGGAATACATGCTCAACTTCTTGAAATGCGGTACATAGAAGGGCTGCGTCTTATTTAGCGTACAGTACACCGGCTTGGTGGTGGACTTCAATCCCAAATAACTGAAATAGTTACCGTTGAGATACTGCTGGACGTATTTCTTCGCCACCCTTGGAGTATCGGGTGATATGAGAATCTGATTGAACATGGTCGGAGTGAGACCGTGGTGTTGTTTCAAAGATGCTGACGTCGGTTTTAAAGCTAAACTATTAGGCCTGGCGAATTTCCTAGATTCCGTAGAAATTTTAACAGGAGATTTCATCTCTCCCAACTTGATGACGGGCGATCTCATTTCGGTTAATTTGGGAGAACGAGTATCCAAATTCTTAGTTGGGGAATCCGTCTTCACTTCCAACTTATCGAACGTAGCTTGTTTGACCAACTTCGGTATAGATGGCGAAGAGATTCTCTTAGAATCTTCTACTGTTCGTTCGACCTCGACAATCACCTCCATCGGTGTGGGAGTCGACACCATGCTCACCCTTCTCTGGCTTGGTGAAACTTTGGAAGGCGTCGATCTCCCCCTCGTGTAGCCCATGCCTAACGGCGCTTCGGCCACAACAGGTCCAGGCATGCCCGGTACATACCTCACAACTTTTCCGTTCACTAAAATATTCATAGGATTGTACATATTACTCGGTTGAGATTCTGTCTCTTGTGCTGGAAACTGGAACTTTTTTGGTATCAATCTCGAGCTGTCTGGGGTTGAATTGATTTCCTGGTAATCATTTCTACTTAAATTATGAGGGTTACTGTCTACATCAATTTCAATCTTCAGAGGCTGAGCGAGCCTACTTTCAGGCGTGTTATAAGTAAACTGGTTAGGAACTGGTAGTCCAGGAAGCATCAGATTAGGCTGTTTCAAATTAGGAGTCAACAATTTCACGGCGTTTTGGCTGAAATCGATGATATTTGTGTATTTCATGTAAGGGCTGGGAGAAGATACTTCTTCATTTGTTGAAAAGATAACCAAATCAGGAGGTTTCTTCCGTTCTAAAGTACTCTCATTGTTATTAACCACGAACGGACTTTTATTAGAAATATTTATAGTTGGAGAAGATGCTGAAGAATCGTATACTCTTATAATATTTTGTGTACCACTGACAGAATCACTACAAAAATTGCCTTTGTTAGTTAAAACTGTACCTCCCGAGTGCAGACCCGATTTTATTACCCTATTCTCGCTCATTTTACCCCCGTAACACGAGAAATTCGGATTGGATTCGAAGCCATCATTTTTATTGTCGATTTTAAAACTTTTTGAGTCTCCGGTGTTTTCAGTTATCTTCACTTCGCCACCAAACAGCTTAATGGGGGTTCTTTTCTCAGTATCATTCTGCAACGACATCGACAGTGGAGAAAGGAGATATCTAGAACTCGTTGTTTCTTTAGACGCCGGATACAGGGAAATATTCGGAAGACCATCGTCAAATGAAAAAGACTTGGCTTTATCGTTTTCAACTAATCTGGTGTTGCCAAGAAAAGGACCCGGCGACTTCAGTGGAAATACTGCTTGCATCTGGGGAATACCATCGAAAGCGTTTTTATTCTGTGTCAAAATAGATGCCACATTAACCGAACTACTTCTAGTATATTTAGCACCAGGTTTAACGAAACCTTTACAACTCCTCAATTTGTGCAGCTCTAATTCAGTTACAGTTTGGAATATCATTTTACAGTGTGGACATTGCATGTCAGACGAGAGATTCTTTAACAATATTTCTTTGATTAAACTCTTTGATTCAATAGCTTCGCTCATGCATCTTTTTCTTCCCTTATTCGTTAAATTCAGTGGTTCATCGGCCAGCTTCAGGCATAGAGTATCGTTGTCTCTCGTTATGATTCTCTGAGGAACATTGGCGTATTCGCTGTTGAAACTATCCTCTGGTTTTCTTTTCAAAAGATATGTATCGCTTGGATTAACTTTCGAATTATTTTTGTTGATTAGCTGATTGATATGATGCGATAGAATGTCCGATTGGGCGCTATTGGTTCTGTTTTCTTCATCGACATTCTCCTTGGATGGTTGTTCGTAAAATACCTTCGATGTTGTGTGAAATCGCGGTTTATACAATACTGATTTGGAATCGATCCGATTTTCATTTGGTTGAACCTCAATCCTCGGATTTGTATCGCTAGTATTGGGTTCCGACTCGCCATTCTGCATTTCCTCGCGAGCTTTGATTCCCGAGAGCTTGTTCGCGTGAGTTCTCGACCTGCAGTGCTTGTACAAGTTAGATCTGGTTTTGAACCAGAAACCGCAACTGACACAAGGATAAGGACGTTCGTTAGTATGCGCCCGTAGATGTTTTTGAAGCACACTAGGTTTCGCACAAGCTAAATTACAGTATGGGCAAACATATTTGCCACCTCCAGAAGTCTTGTCAGGAGGCTGATGCGTTTCTTTCTGTTTCCTATCAATTTCACGCTTCGTTTGTTCCCTTTCAGGCGATACTTTTTCGTTTGATTTCTCATAGTTGTACTTGTACAAATTAGCATCTAAAATGGAAGACTTATGTCTATGGGAGTTACTAACAACATCAGAAGAGCTAAACTTTGTATCAAAATTAACTTCGTACCGGTGACTATTTTGCACATGCGATATGTTATGGGATTGTAAAGTAACTAAAGGATTTTCTAATGATATGGAAGACTTGTTGACATTAAAACTATCACTTCTAACACTTGGTGTGTCATTGCTGACATTTAAACTGTCATTCATGACATTTGAACTGTCATTCCTGACATTTGAACTGTCATAATTAATAATCAAATTATTATTAACTCTGACATTAGGATAGTCGTTTTTCACGCTTAATCTGTCGTTTACTAAATTTGTACTGGTATTTGGCACTATGTGGGTATTGTCGATCCGACAAGAAATATCGATCACTTGATGACAGTTTTCCAGGGATACTGGTGTTTTTTCTGAGGTTCGTTCCACTGGTTTGACGCCATTTTTGTTATCTTTTTCATTTGTTGAAGGCCGAGGTTCAATGCTTAGTTGTTTCTTGAATTTTTTGTGTAAGTAGCTGTCAACAGTGTTTTCCATAGCTGAGTATATTCTGAAAAAAAAAAAGATTTGTGTTAATTAGGAGTAGATCTAAATACGGCCAAACATGAACGGAAATATTTATCACTATTAATATGCCACAATAAAAACAATTCGGAACTAAAAATAGTTTATCGTTATGTATTTAATATAAAATGACCTACTATCTATTACTTTTCAGATTAATTGATATTCTATTTTCAGTCTTCAATTATTCTATATATAGGGAAATTTCGTATGTGGGAGTTGTCAAACTTTTCCGTCCAAAAAGAAAACATTTCCCGGACGCTTTTTTCTTTACAGAATAAATATATATAGATATATATATATATATATATATATATATATATATATATATATATATATATATATATATATATATATATATATATATATATATATATATATATATATATATATATATATATATATATATATATATATATATATATATATATATTATTCCAATTTAAAATTGAAAATTTTATTGGATTCTGGTTGAAATTAACGATTCCTTCATTCATTATCTGGTAATTGATGGTGTCATTATGCAGTGACTCGTGCTAGTAGTAATAAAGTTTTATCGACACTATCAGTGCATAAAACAACTGTAGACAGAAAAAGTTGTTCTTAAATAAGGCATGTGCATATTAAAGAGAGCCATCAGTGGAATTAAAACGAGAAATACTGGCAAGGCAATCGACAGGAATACTAATGAAATTTTATTCAAACATGAAGTTCCTTCTAGGATTTTATAACGTCCTAACACAACGGAATCTTAGAGGAATATTTTTATATATTGAAGAGAAAAACTCCTGACTCTACTGTCTTTTGGAGATGTGAAAAACCGCAATCAAAAGATACAGCCGTTTATGCCGCAAATTTCCGCAAAGTTTCGACACTCTCAAGGGAATCAAAACCTACAGGGTACTTTCCGTGAAATCAGAACCTTGAAATTTGGTACGAAGCAACGTCTTATAACACAGATAAAGGAAAAATTTGGAAAACCGTAAATTTTTAGTTACATCATATAATAAAAATTTTTTTTGTACGGAATCCTCGGTGCGAGAATCCGACTCGCACATTGCCGGTTTTTTTATTAATACCCTTTGCTCTTGAGACCGACCTTGCTTACGAAATATGAAATTTTTTTATTGATTTCGTGTGTGAAAAAATTATCAAAGTTATAGGGGTGGCCCATGGCTCATTTACACCCGGTATATATCAGACAAGAAAATTTTTCGAAAATCGTGGTCTAGACTCTATGTGGTTTAAAACGAATGGGAAAAATACTCCCGAGCCTGACTGCTTTCCATATACTGCAATAGTATGTATTTTATGGAATAAAATATGACTAAAAACGGACAGTAGGTACTCAGAACTCGGCTCAGATGAACAGTGTAATAATAGGCCAGTCAGTTGAGATAATCAATTGACAGTAATTCCAAAAGTTTTCAAACTCCAATGTAGGATCGGGAAAGGGATAAAAACAAAATTTTGCAACCTTTTCCGAAGTCCGGAACATTGTTAAAAATGCAATAAATGATTATTTGCTGGATTCTTGCGAAAAAAATTCCAAAAGTTCTGCAAACTTGAAGTCGTGTTATAGTTATTAACGTAACAAGGCCGATATGTAGCAAATAACGGATGAGGTTGGATATTAGGGAGTTTTCGAGATCCTAAATTTACACGTAAATTACGTTTTCGGTTATTCTGAGCATGCGCATGAGCTTTGAAATTACCGAGACGGTTATTAACCGATAACGTACTACGTTATCAATGGGACCTTAACGTTCCCTTAATAAACGTCCGTTGTATTCGCGGTGTTGACAAGTTTAAACGCGCTTGTGTTAAATTGTTACAAAATAAATAAACATAGACTATTTGAACTATGATAAGTGACTAATATCATATATACTATCGTGCTAATTCGTTCCAAACTTCTTCCTTTGTATTAAAAATTCGCAAAAAATGTTATTTCTTACTATGTGGCAACTATCAATCGAGTCTGCGATCTGATGTTTTGAGATTGACAGTTTCCGTATTTTTATTGGTTATGTCACAGTGCTATTTTGGTTTGTTTATTTGTGTAAATTGGCCGGCTAATTTTGATACTTTTTCAACGATTTTTGTTCACTTGCCACGATATTTAAAAAAATGTAACTCTTAAAAAAAAGACTACGATTTACAGGCATGGAGGATCTGTTACTTCTTAGAGTTGTTCTAAGTAATAATCCATTTGAAAAACCAGATATTTGCACAGTGATTCAGCAGCACATTTCCCTTATAACAGGAAAATTATTTTCAATGAGAACAGTAAAATACATGAGCCTTCGATGCCTAAGAAATATATTTGCCCAAATTAATCACAATGATTACTACAAACTATTGCATTTACCAGTTGCTTTATGTCCTAATCGTGTAATTATTGGGTTTGGTATCTGCAAAGTTTGGCATAACCGTGGCAAATCCTCTCTTTGAAAACGGAAACTCCTTTTCACCTCTTCAGCCTCAGTATTATAAAAATCGAATCCGGGTATGTTTCCATCAATATTTTCACGTTCTTGTTCCTCTTCAAAGATGTTATGTAAGATTATACCTCTCATTAAATTATGATCCACTCCCCCGCGCCTGATCGCTATATAGTCTATTACATCTTCCATGATAATTTACCCAAAGAACGCTAATAATAGGTGAATGAAAATTGGAAAAATCACCCGACAAAAAATGATACAAAAACACAAGAGAGGTTATACTTACTTATTTGACGTTCGCAAATTTGAATTCAAAATCTCTTTTTGGATCTTCAACCCGTTAATAACGTTTTCCGTTCTGCGCAAACTCAACATAGCGGTTTACGATAATTACGTTGACTTTAAATAGAAACTCAAAGACTCCCTATTATAACTAACCGAATCCGTTATTTGCGTATCGGCCGTGTGTCGTTAAAGACTTTTCGTAATCCCGTTGGAAGATTACATTTTGATTCCGAAGAAAAAACAAACCCCGTACCTCGTAATTCTGAAAAAAAATCCCAACGTCGTGCACTCTGTTGTCATGGAACTGTTTGGCAATTTTATAAACAACGTCAGTTTTTTGTGTTCGTAAGTTCGCTGTAACGACGACTATGGATGAAATTGAGGAACAAAATGAAATTCCTTTTGAAATATTGGAAGAATCATGTTCAGCGAGTGTTGATTTACTGCCGGCAATAACTCAACAGCGGTATAAAAAAGAATATGAAAATTTTCAAAATTGGCGTAATAGCAAGAATGTAAAGGTGGTTAATGAGGATGTTTTATTAGCCTATGCGAAGGAAAATCGAAGGTTTATTCTCCCAACTCGCTGTGGACGAAGATTTCAATGTTGAAACTTGCTTTGAGAGTTTATGACAACATTGACATTTCAAGGTTAGTTATTTTAAATCTTGCACCATATCAGAGTATTATCAACAGAAATGTATGTTCAGATTTGGAAAATTATTTTTATTCTTGAGACGAAAGTCTGATGGATACAACCCAAAGAAATCAAAAATTTTGTCACAGGGCACTCGTTTCGCAGATCCTCGGCTACCATGCTTGTAGAAAATGGTGGCGATCTACTATCGGTAAAAGAACTTGGAGGTTGGGACTCCTCTGCGATGGCGGAGTCGTATATTGAAAATTCAGTTTCGAAGAGAATGAAGATAACGAGACAACTTTTTCATAATAATGAGGCTTCACCGACAACAAGTTCAAAAACTGTTGCTATAGATGGTAAATCTCTAATCAATAAGATAGACATTTTAAATAATAGCAATTGTCAAATTACTTTTCAAATAAATAAATAAATAGTTAGTTTTATTATAATTGTTATTGTAACCAGAATGATGTTTTGAAATAAATATTTGAACACGTGATTTCTTAACGGCCACCGGCCGTTATAAAATTATAACGGCCGGCGGCCGTTAAATCAAAATAACGGTATGGGATTACGAAAAATATATTATTTCATGACAAGTATCAAATTTGCAACCAATTTAACGGTACGGAACATTTTTTATTAAAAATTAACGTTTTTCTTTGAAAACTGACCAAAAAAAATTCCAAAAGTTCTGCAAACTTGGCAGATACTTCGGAAAAATATACCGAACAATTGTGTGAATTTGCAACCTTTTACGTTGACCGGAACATGTTTATTCATAATTTTTTTAATTCGTGGTCATTTTTTCGGGCAAGATGGTCTCGAAATAATTACAAAAATTTTGAAAATTGGTTGCAAATTCAGAAAATATCTATTCTGATGCATTTGCAAATTTGCAACCCTGTACGCGGTCCGGAACTTTATGCAATTTGCAATAAAACTATTTTTGGATTTTTATATATTTGCAAATTGCATAAAGTTCCGGACAGCGTACAAGGTTGCAAATGCATCAGAATGTATGTTTTCTAAATTTTCAACCAAATTTCAAAACTTTTGTAATTATTTCGAGACCATCTTGCTCGAAAAAAAAATACCACGAATTAAAAAAATTATAAATAAACATGTTCCGGTCAACGTAGAAGGTTGCAAATTTATACAATTGTTCGGTATATTTTTCCGAAGTGTCTATCAAGTTTGGAGAACTTTTGGAATTTTTTTCACAATACATACAGCATAATTCAATGTTATTGCAATTTTAACAATGCTCCGTACTTCGAAAAAGATTGCAAAATTAAATTTGTTCCTTTCTCTTTGTAGCATTCACTTGACCAAAGTTCAAAAACTTTTGGAATTATTGTTAAATTTTCGATTGTCTTCACTGACTGGCCTATAAAACCGAACTTCCTTCGTTTGTCAATACGTATAACAATTAAAAAACTTGTGATACCTCGTCATCTTCCAGGAATAATCCATCTTATCGCTTCAACATACAAGATAATGTATTGTACCATGGACTTATAACCTCCGACAACAAATAACACTAATTCACACTTACGCACACAAACATACACGATAAACAAATTAACCGAATTGGCGACTCGTTCCGAATTTTATCTGTCAAACGACTGGACCGCCGCGAAAATATCAAATGCACAAACAAATCGAGACCTGGAATCAGGATCGTGAGTCATCGTGATGCGTATCGTCACACAACCAACGATGTAGAATTGTAGATAAACGAAAATATGCAATACCTATGTGCTCGAGAAAAGTTTACTCCATGTTTCGATAAAAGCGGCGAAAAAAAAATTGTTATCTGGTAGATGACACGCGAATTTCGAGAGTATTTGTATTTCAACTTTTGATATTTTATCAGAAATATTCATTAAAGTCCACGATGGAAAATCTCGGAATGTGGAATTTCGTGGGACTGATTTGGTGAATGCTAAGGAAATATGTAACAGTAACTAGGGAATAGAGTGGGATTATTTAAAGCTTCAGATAGAATAAATTTCACAGAGGACCGCCGAAATGATATTGAAAATACTGGAGTTTCTCGGCAATGCGGCACTTCACCTATCCCTCTCCGGCGTTTTCATAATTTATAGTCTGTATTATTAGTTGTATTTTTCCCGAAATCAATATTACACTGCACCGAAAGTCAACAGTGAGGTGCGGGAGTGGTTTTTAAATCAGTTTAGACCTCCTAGACGACGATTTTCGAGATGTCCATATATATATATATATATATATATATATATATATATATATATACCAAACAAACCTCCTAGCGGCGCTGGTTGTAGAAGTTCACGAAACATCGAAATACCCCCATCTACCTTAGACGGTACACGTTAGAAATATATGGATGTTTCGTTACCATAGAGAATGTAGAACATTACATATACTTAGGACATAACATCAAATCAAGCTGGGCAAAGAAAACCAACCTGCGGAAATCAAACGCAGGATCCATTTGGCATGGGTGGCTTTTGGAAACATGAACTATATTCTTAAAGATGAAAAGGTACTCATAAAACTAAAGAAGAAAACCTATGATAGCTGTATTCCGCCGGTTCTAACATATGGCAATAACCCGAAGATCAGCTGAGCAACTAAGAGCACAGAGAGCCATGGAGAGGAAAATGCTGGGGGTCACCTTAAGAGACAAAATACAAAATGAACAGATACGTGATAGAACCAAAGTGATGGATGTTGTGAAAAGGGTAGCAGGCTTATGTGGCAATGGATCGGACATGTGGCGAGAAAGAACCCAAATCGATGGGCCCAAAGAACGGCACTCTGGAGACCAAGAGGAACAACAAGAAGCGTGGGATGACCGAAGAAGAGATGGATAGACGATTTCAGAATGGTGACAGGGGGACAATGGATGAGATTAGCGGGAGATCGCGGTACATGGAAGAGGCCTATATCCGACAATGGATGGACACGGGCTGCCGAAGAAGAAGGTATATATATATATATATATATATATATATATATATATATATATATATATATATATATATATATATATATATATATATATATATATATATATATATATATATATATATATATATATATTACTTTCATTCACTTGACAACACAGACAAGTAAATAATAATAGAACACAGGCAAGAATAATTTATATTTGACTGAAATTTGTTATCGGTTTCTGATGCAGAACAAAACTATCAAAATTTCAGCAAATTCTGTGTAAATTTTGGCATTCACGAACTCTGGGTAAGGGAGAACCGGGGAAATAAATGATCGAAATAGATGAGGAAATTCATTTTGAAAAACATGTCCAAAATTCAGCCTTCTATGGTTTTTTAGAGGGCGCATGAAGCTTTAAAGAAAAACAATTTACGGAGGATTTAAGTACCTCCAAGCCCCCTTCAAATTGAGTTAGAGGCTTGTGGGTTAAGTTGATGCTAAAGAAGTGCTCTTTGGTGGTATACATTTTTTTCTTAGAACGTCGCCGTTTTCATGTAGGGTTGTCTTGATTTTTTATGTTTTTCAGATTTTGCGCACTTCTTCATCTTCTGGTGATTGAGTTAAAAGGTTGGAATTTGGCACGTGGATTGAGTTTATGTTAGGGAAATGCTCCATGGGGATTTCAATTGATTTCTTCCCACGCCGCAATTGTTTTGTTGATTTCCACCATTTTTTATAATTTTCTACCATTGGGCATCGCTACAGCCATTCCAAATTCAGTTAGAAGACTGGAAATATCTACATGAATTCGTTTGGTGTTAGGGATGTACTATTTGGGGGGTTTCAAATATTTTTCTCTCACTTTTCAATTTAATTTTAATTTGAGAGGTTTAGAGTTTGTATGTTGATTATAAGAGAATTATTAAAGAAATACTTATTTTTCTGAGATAAACTTTACTTTGATAGTCGATTAATATTGACAGTTCACTATATTTTATTTTTCCAACGATAACTGTGTTCTAACATACTCCCACCTTTACAATTTACATGAGAATGGGAAAATTGTAAACATAAATAACATCTAACTAAATCTAACTAATCTTCAAGGGATAAACTTTTCTGGTTTTCTAACTCGTCTTCCGAATCTCGTTCTTCTTTCTATCTCTTCCTCTTTTTCTTTGTCTTCATCCAAAATTTCTTTCGTAGTATACTGAGTAGTATTTGAGTACCAGCATGACAAGAAAGTCTATGTTGTTCCTCAATAAGTCTATTCACTATCTCATGTTTGCATGGTAATAAAAAAGGATATTTAAAATTATCGTTATCATCTCCATAAACTAATCGTGTTTTAACTCTTAGCAATCCATTCTCATCTCGAAAAACTTCAAATCCTGTAATTAACTTCTCATTACACTTCTTCAGGTTTTCCTCTATGTTTTCTTGTTGAATTATTTTCAGAAGTACAACTTCAGCTTTTTCTAATTCATCGCTTGTCAATTCGCCCTTATAGTGATGTTTCCTCGGACAATTCTTCTTGAATCTGTACATTCATCCAATCATCCTCACAATCTTTGAAAATTTGGAAAAGTAATGAAAACTTGTGCTTAACAGATTTCGATTTTTATTTAGAATAGAAATAGTTTTCTTACTTTTCTCCATATTTAATTCTTCTGGAGAACATATGATTTCTGATCTAGGCCATTTGTGAGCTGGTTCTTTTAGCCAAGATGGCCCCACCATTTTGATTTATACAATGTCTTTGGACTACATCCTCTAGATGGGAGATCTGCTGGATTCATACCACCAACAAATGTATTCCACGCTATTTGTGTTTTGATCCATGGTCCTTTTGAGGTATGTAAACTGGCAGCAGTATATAATTCTGTTTCACTTTGTCCGACTTCTCTTTTCTTGTGTGAAATCATATTAGTCCTTGACGTTTTACTTTCTTTCTCTGTTAAAAAACTGGTTCGTGCAAGCTTTATTCTTTCTTCACTTTCGACCTCTTTTCGTAAAAAATCTAACAAAAATTGTAAATTTTCAGTATGATAAACAACATTTTCCTGCTCGTTCAAAATGTTGGTAGAACCTGAAGAAATATTTGACGTTGACATCTTGTTAAAACTACGATATCTTTCCCATCCTTTCAGTATGTCTTCAGGCAGGGATGATTCTACCAATGGATATAGTATAGATGCATATTTATTTCTAGTTACACCCAATGACTCCAAAGCTCTTAATTGGGTTTCTAACTTATCGAATAAAGAACTCAAACTCATACCTGATTTTTGTGTTGTTTGTTTCAAAACCAAACCGAGAAGTTCTCTTACGTAAACTTCCATCAAAAACCCATCTCTAGCAAACCTGTTTTTCAATTGGTCTATTGCCTTCTGATAATTTGTCCCTGAAGGTGGAAAACTTTCGATAAGTTCTCGAGCAGCAGTCCCTGGTTCCATCACTTGAAGTAAATACTGGAATTTGTCATCATCATCTATATCCTCGTCATCATGTATTTTACGGAATTGTCCCCAAAATCCTATCCAATTCTTTACATTACCATCAAATCTCTGCAGCTCTAGCTTCGGCAGTCTAAATTTTCTTCTCTGTTTCCCATTATAAATTTTTTCACTCCTAGATGACTCGGCACCAGAATGGTTACCATTTTCTTGTTGCTTTTGTATAGGAACATAAGTCGTTGTTGCGAAATGTATATCGCATTTGGTCTGATAAGATATAAGAGTATCTCTATAAGACTCGGCTACATCAAACTCTTGTTCAATCTCCTCGTCTTCAACATCTTGGGATAACAGTACATTCTTGATCTGATTATCTAGTATAAATAGTCTGTTACCTTTTTCGTCGATTTGTTTTAGACGAGACAAAATCACTTCCTGCGTTGCTTCTTTATTTTTCAAAATTGTATCGATATCCCGACAAGTCTTGGTAATAATTCTTCTCAACTGTGATCTTTCTTTCTTCAATTGAACTAAATTCTCCATTGAGTCCTGTCACGGTCGCCAAATGTTGATTATAGGAGAATTATTAAAGAAATACTTATTTTTCTGAGATGAACTTTACTTTGATAGACGATTAATATTGACAGTTCACTATATTTTATTTTTCCAACGACAACTGTGTTCTAACATTGTATGTGAAAGAATAAAAATTAGGGGAAAATACGACCTTACTGACGAAGCTTTGATACGTTCGCGGTTTTGTTTTTATAGTCCGCGTTAATTTTATGCTTCATTGACTATTCTGTACAATCTTTAAAAAATAACGTATAGCTTTTACCGATAACCTGGTACGATTAGTAACTTCCTGTAAACAGGCGTTTTCGATAATCCGGCCGTACTCTGGTATAATATCTGCCGGATTAACAAGATAAAAATAACTTTTTCATTGTCATTTCAACCTAAAGCCAATATCGCAACATACTCAAACGAGGTGGATGATTACTTTTACACAAATTATTTATTATAATATATTATAATAATCAAATCATCGTAACCTTCACATAACAGGTAAAGCAACTAGTTTTCGCGCAATCATGTTGATACTGGTTGACATGGGTTGGTTCTATTGGATTTTCAGTATGGTCAAACATATTTACCACTTTTTGAAGTCTTGTCAGGAGGTTCAAGCGTTTCTTTTGGTTTCCTATCATTTTCACGCATCGTTTGTTCCCTTACAGGCCATACTTTTTCGATCGATTTATCATAGTTGTACTTGTACAAATAAGCATCTGAATTGGGAGACGTATGTCTATGAGAGTTACTAACATCAGAAGAACTAAACTTTGCATCAAAATTAACTTCGTACCGGTGACTATTTTGCATATGCAGTATGTTACGGGATTGTAAAGTAACTAAAGTATTCTCTATTGATATGGAACTTTTTGACATTGAAACTATCACTTCTGAAATTTAGTGTGTCATTCCTGACATTTAAACTGTAATTCCTGACATTTGAACTGTCATTCCTAACATGTAAACTGCCATTCCTGACATTTAAAATTCAAAATGTCGTTCCTGACATTTAAAGTGTCATTCCTGACATTCGAACTGTCATAATTAATAATTAAATTACTGACTCTGACATTAGCAAAGTCGTTTTTCACGCTTAATCTGTCGTTTAAGTACTGAATTTGAATGGAGCATAGAATCCATTCGAGCACTGGAGAAAAATACCATAATATGGTATACGGACGGGTCTAAAAGTCCCGAAGGAACTGGAGCAGGAGTCGTTGGGCCCCGTACCAAATACTCAGAACCCATGGGCCAGTTTCCCAGTATTTTTCAAGCGGAAATTCACGCCATAGAAAGGTGCATTCAGTTCAACCTCGACAGGAAATACCGGAACAAGGAAATTGCGATCCTCTCCGATAGCCAAGAAGCCATCAGAGCGTTGAGCTCTTATAACATCAACTCAAAGATGGTTTGTGAATGCCTAGACAAACTTAACGATCTGGGCAGGAACAACAAAGTGATCCTCCTCTGGGTGCCGGGGCACATCGGAGTGAAGGGTAATAATGAACAAGCAGACACCCTGGCACGAAAAGGTGCGTCAACGCCACTAATCGGGCCAGAGCCTTTCTGCGGACTTGGAAAATCTTACTCCCAAGAAGAACTCAATAAAGCTTAAGAAGCAATGAGAGCAACATACTGGCAAAGACTTCCAGGGCAGAGAGGCCAAAGATCTCCTAGGCAAGTTCAACCGAGCAAGATCGAAGACACTGATTAACCTCAGCAAAACTAGTCTAAAGACAATCGCAGGACTTCTTACTTTTAGAGGTTTAGAGGGGGACAGCACCTGCAGATTCTGCAAGGAACGTCCAGAAACACCCCACCATATACTGATGGAGTGTTATGCTGTGCAGCATGAAAGACTGAACACACTGGGATCATACCAGCTGACTGTAGAAGAAATACAAAAAATAGACCCCCTTAAAATTCTCAAATTCCTGAAGGTATTGAGGCTTGAGGGGCTGCTGTAAAACGAGAACACATCGAGAAGCAGAAGAAGATGGGGCACAATAGATCTAATAAGTTCGCAGCGCATCGGTCACCATCCTCACATACCAATACAATACCAAGTACTAAATTTGTACTACTGGTATTTGCGACTATGTGGGTATTGTCGGCTCGACACTTGAAGATAGTTTTCCAGGGATACTGGTGTTTTTTCTGAGGTTTGTTCCAGTGGTTTTCATTTGTTGAAGGCCGAGTTTCAATGCTTAGTTGTTGTTTGAATTTTTTTTGTAAGTAGCTGTCAACAGTGTTTTCCATAGCCGAATTGTTTAATTATTATAATATACTCGTCAAATCATAGAAACCATATCAGAGGAAGTACATCAATTTGTTCGCGCGCAATCAACGTTGATACTGGTTGACATAGGTTGATTCTATTGAATTTTCCATTACGAGGAAGTGTTTACTTGGAAACGAATAACCAACCGCTATCAACACAATAATCAATTTATTAGTAAGATAAAGTTAGGGAAACTACGAATGTAAGATTGTACAGTCGGAATGCCCTTATTGAGCAGATATCACGTCATTTCATTTCACTCGGCAAGATATTTGTGGAAGGAACAGTTGATAAATTATAATCAGCCCACGAAGAGCATAACTGCAGTCCAGGGTTGGCTGAGAACTATTAGCTTTGATAATAATTAGAACAAAGTTTTTTATCGCACGTTACACTCCTCAAGACACTTAGGAAATTAAAGCTAGACCTAAAAAATAGTAACAGTAATGTAATTTTTTTTTCTTGAAATTGCTGAAGTGTTAAACACTCTATATATATATATATATATATATATATATATATATATATATATATATATATATATATATATATATATATATATATATATATATATATATATATATATATATATATATATATATATACTAGCTGACCCAGCAAACGTTGTTCTGCCATATAAATTATTTTTATCTAACTATCTATCTAGATAGTTATCTATCTTTCTATCTATCTATCTATCCTTCTATCTATTCATCTACCTGCCGATGTATCTCTAACTATGTAACTATCTATCTATCTATTTAGATAGTTATCTATCTTTCTATCTATCTAATTATGTATCTATCATTCTATCTATCTATCTTTCTATCTATTCATCTATTTGCCGATGTATCTCTATCTATGTAACTATCTATGTATCTAGATAGTTATCTATATTTCTATCTATCTATCTATCTATCTATCTATCTATCTATCTATCTATCTATCTATCTATCTATCTATCTATCTATCTATCTATCTATCTATCTATCTATCTATCTATCATTATATCTATCTAACCATCTATCTGACCCGGCAAACGTTGTTTAAATTATTGAAATGGCTATAAAAAAATATGGGTTGTTGATATAAGGGTAAACATTCAGAGTTGTATGTATTTTTTCATGCAACATCATAAAAAAATAAAAATAAAAAATGTTGTCCAAAAAATTCATAAATATGTTTGGGGTGGACCACCCTAATCACTTAGGGGTATGAAAAATATATTACGACCTATTCTCAGACTGACAATTGTTATCTTAGATTGCCATTTTGCATCCCTTTTGTGGATCTGTGGATAAAATTTTAAAAAAATGAAAATCGCGATGGAATTTTATTGTCAGGAAAAAATAAAAATCTTGCCAAAAAATTAAAGTTTATAATCAACAAATGAAAATAGGGTTGATCGTAGAGGGTGAAAATTTAGGGTTGTAGGAATTTTTGAATGCTGTATCATAAAAAAAAAATTTCTGAAAAACAAAAAATAAAAATTAAGTGGTGGACCATCCTTAACATTTAGGGGGATGAAAAATAGATTTTGTCCGATTCTTTGACCTAACCGATATGCACACAAAATTTTATGAGAATCGGTCGATCCATTTTGGAGGAGTTTGACAAATAAAAAATAGGGGTTGATCGTAGATGGGTGAAAATTTAGGGTTTTATGTATTTTTGAATGCTGTATCATAAAAAAAATAGAACAGAAAATTTTTCCTGAAAAATAAAAAATTAAAATTAAGGAGTGGACCACCCTTAACATTTAGGGGGATGAAAAATAGATGTTAGCCGATTCTTAGACCTACCCGATATGCACAAAAAATTTCATGAGAATCGGTCGAGCCATTTCGGAGGAGTTTAACTTCTAACAACGTGACACGAGAATTTTATATATTAGATAATTATCTAAAATTTAATTTTATAAAAATATAAATTTATAAATTTCTATGAATTCTAAAATATTCAGTTTTTCCCTTTTTGGAGATTGAGTAAAAATTTGTTTATATTTATATCTGAAAATGTGTGACCTTAGAGAGTTGAGAGTTTGAGTTTTCCTTATTTAATCTGAAGGAATGTTAATATTTTTTAAATCTAGTAGCAAATTTTCTGCCCTTTTGCCCAATGTAACAACTATTACACTCATTACAACTAAGCTCATAAAATAAGTATAGTTCGATCTTTAACAATAAAAAATAATTGAGAGATTTTTTGTGAAGGCTTGTACTTTTATATTATTTTTGGTGTTCGTTTTTATTTTTTTTATATTAATGATTTTATAATTATTTCTTATTTATTGTTTGAATGTATTATCACAAAGTAACGGGCAAATCAATCCAATATTTATAATTTTATAAAGAAATAAAAAAAAATTACTTTTCACAGGTTGGAATAAAAATTTATTGAGTAAACGTGTTTCGTAATAACATTTACTTCATCTCGTACTAAATTATGGTATTACAAAACAATCTATTTATACGAAAATTGAAAATAACAGAGGGGTTCCTAGAGAAACTAAATAACAATAAGCAATTCATTCAGAGTTATTAGTAGGTACATTGAACAGATTAAGGAGAGGAGATGGGTTTACTTTAAACTGGTCGTTAACTAGGTTTCCGGAATTTTTATATTTATTGATGTATAGGGATTCCCAACAGTTGATTTTGTGGAGACTATTTTCTAACTGTAATATATTATAATTGTGATATTCTTGAATAAGATGGCACGCATAATTAGAGTCAGTTTTTTGCTTAATATAGCTACGTTGGTGTTCGTGTATTTTTATGTTTATTAATGTATAGGGATTCCCAGCAGTTGGTTTTATGGAGACTATTTTCTAACTGTAATATATTATAATTGTGATTAAAGGTATGGTTTTCTTGAATAAGATGGCACGCATAATTAGAGTCAGTTTTTTGCTCAATATAGCTGCGTTGGTGTTCGTGTATTTTTATATTTATTATGTATAGGGATTCCCAGCAGTTGGTTTCATGGAGACTATTTTCTAACTGTAATATATTATAATTGTGATTAAAGGTATGGTTTTCTTGAATAAGATGGCACGCATAATTAGAGTCAGATTTTTGCTTAATATAGCTGCGTTGGTGTTCGTGTATTTTTATATTTATTATGTATAGGGATTCCCAGCAGTTGGTTTTATGGAGACTATTTTCTAATTGTAATATATTATAATTGTGATTAAAGGTATGGTTTTCGTGAATAAGATGGCACGCATAATTGGAGTCAGTTTTTTGCTTAATATAGCTACGTTGTTGTTCGTGTATTTTTATATTTATTAATGTATAGGGATCCCAGCAGTTGGTTTTATGGAGACTATTTTCTAATTGTAATATATTATAATTGTGATTAAAGGTATGGTTTTCGTGAATAAGAAAGCACGCATAATTGGAGTCAGTTTTTTTGCTTAATATAGCTACGTTGTTGTTCGTGTATTTTTATATTTATTAATGTATAGGGATTTCCAGCAGTTGGTTTTATGGAGACTATTTTCTAATTGTAATATATTATAATTGTGATTAAAGGTATGGTTTTCGTGAATAAGATGGCACGCATAATTAGAGTCAGTTTTTTGCTTAATATAGCTGCGTTGGTGTTCGTGTATTCGAGTTTTGAAATTCCTAATTGTACGTCCTATAAAGAATTTTTCACAATCGTTACAGTCGAGTCTATAAACACCAGTACGTTCATCTCTATGAATTTTTGATTTGTTATTTTTAATCAATTTTCCAATGCTATTGTTGGTTTTATATGAGATTCTGAAATTTTGTTTATGAAAAAACAATTTCAGGTTTTCGGAAGGTTTGCCCAAATATGTTAAACTGTTAAATACTTTACTTTTCTCGGATATAAGTGGGAAAACTTCTGAAATTGCCATTTTGTATTTTTTCCTCTGAATCATATTGGGTGAATTATTCCAACCTGTGAAAAGTTATTTTTTTTATTTCTTTATAAAGTTATGAATATGAACTTTCACCAGGTAAATGCCAATTAAATTCAAATCCAATATTTTGTTGAAACATGCGTCATAATTTCCTCCAAGTTCTCGTGGAATTCTGCAAAATCATCGTACTCTCAGGTTAGTAGATTAGAATTTCTCCATCTATTTTAATCACGGGGTAATTATGAAAACCGGTAGGTTGATATTAAAAACCGTAAACTAGTTATTGGTGTTCTTGGAAGACCTTGAGAGCTTACCGGTCATTTCCTATAAGCCATATCTCTGGAAGTAAACAAAAACTACACGAAACAATATGGATATAATAATATCTACCATATGGAGATTGACAGAGAGTTGTTGATGATGGGAATTTCGACCGCACCGATATGATATAAAGAACAGTCCCAGATGGGGAATACCTCGAGTGAGATCATAATTTGATCGTCGTTAATACGTTAAAAAATTTGATCGTTTGTCTTATCTAAGCATTGGGAAGTCCACGGGTTCATGGGTAGCGTTACTGTAGATGGAGTTTTTAAGGAAGGTAAGCTAGAAATTCCAATAAAGAATGGCCATGACCGACGAGAAATCGAAATGTATATAAAATAAATATGCGTGATCAGCAGAAATCCGTCACTAAGGTCTCATTTTTCTTGCGAAATGCATCGCCTCGAGATTAGGCCAAGCTACAGAGATTTAGAGTGAGCATTTTGTGCAAAAAGTGTTAGAAGAAAACCAGCTCCGCCATTGTTTGTCAAATAGTTCCACATGATATAGTGATATGTTTTTCACTCGACTTTATTATTTATATCTTTGTTATAAACAATTTTATGCAAAAAATCGCGTTTTTTTAGTTTTTTGCTTATAAAATTGAAACTATCAGAGTAATCGTGATGGTGTCAATAGACTTATTGTAGAAAATGAAAAGACGAAAAAAATGAGAGGTCGGACGACTCGATCAGACCCTCAGTCTAAGGAAAAATTGGAAAAAACCGGCCAAAATGCAGTTTTTTCAAAAGTTCATAACTCGGTTGTTTTTTTGAGTTGTAAAATATTCAAATGGCCACAGATCAAAAACTATGCATCGGACAGTTCCTGCTCTTCGCACAAATAAAGTTTATATTGATAAATAATACTAACCGGAGGATCTACGCTACAACTCAAAAAATAACCGAGTTATGAACTTTTGAAAAAACTGCATTTTGGCCGGTTTTTTCCAATTTTCCCTTAGACTAAGGGTCTGATCGAGTCATCCGACCTCTCATTTTTTTCGTCTTTTCATTTTCTACAATAAGTCTATTGACACCATCACGATTACTCTGATAGTTTCAATTTTATAAGCAAAAAACTAAAATTTTTTGCATAAAATTGTTAATAACAAAGACATAAATAATAAAGTCGAGTGAAAAACATATCACTATATCATGTGGAACTATTTTACACACAATGGCGGAGCTGGTTTTCTTCTAACACTTTTTACATGAAAAAATCTCTGTAGCTTGGCCTAGATACGATTCGAACGGAATCGACTGATTTGAAAAACCACGTAGTAAACCAAAATGAAAATTAGAAAATAATTTATTATATTAAAAAAGAATGGGGAAAGAAGCGCGGTTGAGAAAAAAAGTTGACTCCTTCGAAGATCGTATTTCAACATGCAGAGGTTGTGGGTAATTTATTTTATTGAAAAAAAAATTCGCGAAATGCATCTCGTACTGAGGAACCACCACGCTTCGATAGCAAACTTAAACTGCAGAGTTAAACGAAAAAATAAAAAACCACGAAAAAACAAGAAATATCTACGCAAAAATGGCGACAAATTTTGATTAGTTTATCCCAATTTTCAACCGATTTGGTTTGACGGGATACACACATATACCGGGTAGCGAGAAAGTCTGGCAACAAGGTATTTTCTTTGAAACGATTGAACGTATAAATATGCTCAGGATTGTATTTTTCGTTTTTGAGAGGTCCTTGAATGACGACAGCATTCAGTGTACCGCCGTCATCTTGAAGTTTTTTAAATAGCACCGTAGGTCGAGTGATATATCGTAGAAAAGCTGATTTCGTCCTCTTTTCAAAAATACAGAAAACGTACTACATAACTTAAACAATAAGAGAAACAATTTTCAAAGACATACAAATTGTAAATTTTTAATTCATACTAAATTACAAATATGTTGATAGTTTCCTTATAATAGAAGCTCAAAATGTTGGCCACCTGTGTCTTGGCAATAATACAATCTGTATTTGAAGCTTTGAATAGAATTGTTTATCAGTTATAGAGAAATTGTTTGTATCTCAAGGTATTTGAGAGTTTCGAATCAGTTATGTCTGTTATAAAGTGGAGTCAAGTCGTCAGATCTTGCCGGCCACTTAACTTCACCTCTACAAACAACTCATCTCTAAGGGAAATTTGATGATTATACGTTTGATCATCTTAAAAAAAACCTTGTATATATATATATATATATATATATATATATATATATATATATATATATATATACATATATATATTGTAACGTTATGAAATACCGTCCACTGGCCAAATTTTAGTCGAGGCCAGTCACTAAAGAAGATTCGATGATTTCTAGCGTCACTTCAAATTGTTTAATTAATTACCCAAGAAAACAAATAAAAATGAAAATATATGTAAAAGGTCTAAGAAATCAAGGAAAAATCCAAAAACCAAATATATATATATATATATATATATATATATATATATATATATATATATATATATATATATATATATATATATATATATATATATATATATATATATATATATATATATATATATATATATATATATATATATATATATATATATATATATATATATATATATATATATTATATATATATTTTTTTTTTTTTTGGGACGAGATCATAAACAACACCTTGTTTCGATTTTTTTTATCGTTGATTATTGCTTTTCCTACACAACAAAAAAGTGCTAGTGATGCTTTAGTCTCGCCCTTATTTACCAAGCTAGTTAGTCGAGTACTTAGCGTACGCTGGCTAGTATTTGGGAGGTCTCGGGTTCAAACCCCGGGGCCGACTGGTCTGCCATGAGTTTTTTTCAGAGGTTTCCTCATGGTAATGTAAGTCACTGCTTGCAAACTTATAAGGCGAACGCTGGGTCAGTATTAATCCTCTGAACCCTACCCACACTTCCTATGTTCCATATATATCCCGTCTCACCTATCCTTAATTCACTTGTACATACAAGTGTATCCTCTGATCTGGCTGAAGGAGTTAATCCCAAACTCAAGCTGCCCGCCTTCCGGACACATACACCAGGGAGGAATGAAACACGTGTGTTTCGTTTTTTTCCTTTTTTTTTCGCCCTCATCTAACTGTGCAAGATTTCCAATTTTTCTCCTACTGTAAGAACATTACTTCACTAACGTTCATGACAATTACGTCAAATTCGACAGACATTTCGCAATCATATTTAACCATAGAAAAAATTAATTATACTTCAGTGCAATTTTTCCTATATATTATGTCGTTACGTTAAACAGGATTTAAAAAGCCACACCAATGCGAGCATAAAATACAAGTTATTCCGTAATAAATCAAGCCGAAACGGAATCTACTTAACCCTAACGTATCTTTCTAAAAATACAACTAATTATTATCCGTAATTAGAAATAGATTCCGTTCAATAATTCATGGTAGACTGGTTTATAACGTAATAGGTACACCTACGTCGGGCGTATTTTATAGCTATATAAAGGTCGATCACTGCCCACTCAATCGTAAGAGCTGTACGTAAGAATCTCGAAGTGAAGTCATACCTTCCAAATGAGCAGACTTTCGATGTAAATAACCGATGTTGAAGATAACGTCCGAGACGTTGAATGAATATCTAGAATGCATATTATAATTTATCCCCAGAACCACAGTGAAAGTTAGTCTTCGTCATGGAGTGGCGCAAAAATAAAGAAAGAAAAAAAATATTTTTCTTTATTTATTTTATTTATAAAATAAATGTATTCCTAATATATTTTGCAGAGAAAGAAACATATTGGTTGTTCATTCCAATGAATCAGACACTAGGTATTGATCAAGATTTATTCATTCCAATAATACTTCCAATAATTACGTGAGGTGTTTAGAGGGGGGGGGGTCGAGGAAAATCTCACTCAATATCACGTGGGGGAGCGGGTGGTTTCATCAAATATAACGTATTTTTTCACAAGAAATAGTATAAAATTGAGAAAAAACTGGGTAAACTGAGTAAAAAATGCTTCTCCACTAAAATATAGCTAAATCATTCATAAAAATGTTCATCGCGGTTTAATTATGCACTGATTGAATAATTTATTAACTATAAATAAATTCATTTGGTTGGAAACAATTTATTCTTTTATTAAATATGAAAAAGTATTTTTCTAACATTATTTAACTAAGTATTGATAAATATTTATTAACAGTAAATACTTTTTTTTGAGTAAATATTTCTTCTTCTTAGACGGTACGATGTGAATATTATTGAATAAAAAAATAATGCCATAACCTTTTATAATAAACATACGATGCATTAATAATTTTCACTGAAAAAAACTGTGACTCATTAAAACTATTGTTTTATTATTAACTTAATTTTTTTCACATTTTTTAAAAATATTTCTGATTAACTTGAACTAATAGAATAAGCATAGATTATTTCATTCATATAACATGCATTTAAAAATCTCAAATGAGATTCGGGGAGGGGGAGAGGGGGTCGAGCAAGACATCTCACCAAGGGGGGGGAGTCAAAAAATCGCCAACATTATTTCACGTATTTAATGGATGCCCCCTGAGTAGTTATAAATAAACAGCAGTAAGCATTTCTAACCTTTGTGCAAAGTGGCGAATGCGGAGGTAAAATAAAATGATAAAAATGGCTCAACCTCGCCAAAATTTTCTGGGCATAAATTCTCAAGTAATATCCATTGGACGAGGCAAACCTGTAGCTTATAAATACTGTGAATATATTCTCCTTGTATTGTTTTTTGATAATTTTCTAGACTTTCTTCAGTTATGTTCACGCAGGGAATAAAGAAGAACACGTTATTAAAGGAATTTAACATTTTTCATAAGGTGTACGGGATCCAATTGGTTTCATGAAATATTTAGTGGACATAAGTTGGAAAATAAAATGATAAAAATGGCTCAACCTCTCCAAACTTCTATACGCATAAATTCTCAAGTAATATTCATTGGAAGAGGCAAAAACCTGTAGCTAAGAAATACTGTGAATATATTTTCCTCGTATTGTTTTTTGATAATTTTCTAGACTTTCTTCAGTTATGTTAACGCAGGGAATAAAGAAGAACACGTTATTAAAGGAATTTAACATTTTTCATAAGGTGTACAGGATCAAATTGGTTTCATGAAATATTAAGTGGATTTAAGTTGGAGAATAAAATGATAAAAATGGCTCAACCTCTCCAAACTTTTCTACGCATAAATTCTCAAGTAATGTCCTTTAGAAGAGGCAAACCTGTAGCTAAGAAATACTGTGAATATATTTTCCGAGTATTATTCTTTGACTATTTTCTAAGCTTTCTTCAGTTATGTTAACTCAGGGAAGAAAGAAGATCACGTTATTGAAGAAATTTAACATTTTTCATAAGGTGTGAGGGATCGAATGGGTTTCATAAAATATTCGGTGGTTTTTCTTAGAATTTGAATTGTAGAATAAAATGATAAAATGGCTCAACCTCGGCAAACCTTTCAGCTCATAACTTCTTAAGTAAAGTCCATTGAACGAAGTAAAAATGTGGTTAAGAAATACTGTAAATACATTTTCCTAGTATTATTGTTTGATGATCTTCTAGACTTTTTTCTGTTATGTTAACGCTGGGAAGGAAGTAGAACACGTCATTAAAGGAGTTTGATATTTTTCATGAAATATATTGGTTTCATAAAATATAAAGGGGTTTTTCTTGGTATTTAAGTTGATGTATCACAAGGTGAGGGCTGTCATTTGACATTTTCAAGGAGGGTTTACGAAGAGCTGAAAGGATGAAACTTGGGAATAGACAAATAAAATTTTCAATTATACTGATGATATTTTTTTCGTATAATTATCAACCAATCAGAACGATCAATTTAGTTATGTCACCTTGTATAATTTCGATAATAACTGATTATACATAGAGTAGCTCTACCAATCGAAAATTTTACAATAATTTAATTTTCATAGTAACCACATCGACATCAATATACAACAATACACAAACTAACAGGACCGTCAAATTTTGACGTTCATCAATATCTGTTCAAAAATTAGTTGATTCGGAGATTTTTACTTAATTTACTCTATAAATAATCGTATCAAATACAATAAGTACTTTAAAATAAATACGGTTATAACTTATACATCCCATACTTCCTGCATAATTACAAATCGTGTCAGTTTGACAGAATAATAATATTTAGACTGTCAAACTGACACTCTTTGTGATTATGCAACAAGTGATCGATGTATAATCTGATTATTTTGAAGTACTTATAGTATTACTACTGATAATTTTTTTCCTATGATTTTCAACCAATCAGAACGATCAATTTAGTTGAGTTACCTTGTATAATTTCGATAATACCTGATTATACATAGAGTAGCTCTACCAATCGAAAACTAATAGGACCGTCAAATTTAGATGTTTATCAATAACTGTTCAAAAAAAGTCGATTTGAAGATTTTTACTTAATCTACTCAATAAATAATCGTATCAAATACAATACGTACTTCAAAATAAATACGGTTATACATCTCAAACTTCCTGCATATTACAAATCGTGTCAGTTTGACAGATTATTTAGACTGTCAAACTGACACTCTTTGTAATTATGCAACAAGTTATCGATGTATAACCTGATTATTTTGAATTACTTATAGTATTACTACTGATAATAATTTGAAAATGTCTCTGAAATAGCCTGGAAATTAATTGGACCAGACAATTGTCATAATTTCTTAAAACTAGTTGGCTGTTGAATGACATTTTCGAATATGAACGAATTTCTTCTGTGGCTCAAAAATGACAGGAAATTGTGAGAAAGTTTCTAGTGTGGATTTTGACATTCGAATTTCATTATCAATGATACGATATTATCGTTCCAAACTTTTCGATAATATTTCATTATAAACGCCGTAAACAATGAATGAATGTACAAATGATAAAAATAATCTTCCCGAGTGTAGATAAACAATTATCGTATAGCTATATATGTAGAAGCTTACGACATAAGTGAAATCGAACAAACTTTTGATATAAAATCTCTATGATGGTTATGGAATAATTCAAGGCAACTATTGTAAATCGACAAAGAGAAGACGAGAGGTGTCAAGGGCAGGGGCGGCTAGTCAAAGGAGGCTAAGGAGGCTAAGCCTCCTCAATAATATTCCGTGTATCACTAATATATATATTATATTGAATAGTCAGCATTCAGCATATTCATATTAATCAAAATCATATTATTTTATGCACCTACCTTCCTTTCAACCTACATTATATAATATAATTTATTAATTAAGATAGAAGGTATTTACATTTACTGCATTTCATTCATTTCAAGATTTGTGGCAACGCTGCGGAAAGCTTAGAAAGGTATATTCTCAACGTTCATTATGCCTGCCACAGAAAAGCAAACTCACACCACTTAAAAACAAATACTCCGAATGAATACTTCATTGAAATAGAAAACCAAAACACATGTACATGGCAACACCGATAAAGTCCAGTCTTATACAATGTCGACCAATCACAACTAAAGAATCTCCCTGACATCGAGTAAAGTCATTGATTGAACCGTAGTATGATCGTAATTCGTACTGTCTGAATAATGGACGCCGGAATCAGATCGCGTTACGCGTATTGTTTTAAAATGAGTTTGATTACTGAAATTAATTTCAAAAATTTCAATGGTGACTTAGTGGAATATTTGTTATCCCATAACTTTAGTGGCCTAAGTTATGAGGATAAAGTTTTGATAAAAACAAAAAAACCTACCCCTGAATTAAACAATTTGGTGCAGCGTAACAGAAAACAAAACCGCGGTTTTAATACACGGAATTATGAGAGAAATCCTTGCCTAACCGGATCACAGGTAAAAAATAAATTATTTTGTTGGCAGTGTTTACTTTTTACTAGTGAAAATGTCTGTGTTTGGGGCCACTTAGGATTTGAGGATTTAATTCTATACCTAGTTGAAAGTGAGGAATTTTTCACCGATAAAGTAACTTTAAATACAGCACGCGGATTAATATCTTACTTACAAGATAAGGAATTTATATATTTTTTAAACATCTTTAAATTAATTTTTGAACAAACAGAAATAGTTTTTCAAATCTTACAGCACAAGTTTTCAGATGTAATTTACTCACGAAATCGGCTCAAGTTTCTTTTGGAAAAAATTTCAGAATTTCGTGCAGAAGTTTATTTTAAAAAACGTGATACGACTCAATTTAGCCAAAACGAAAGAAATTCAGTTACGCAGATATGGAGCTTCACTATAAGCAAATATTTTATGAAATTTTGGATACTATTAGGGGTCAAATAGAAATAAGGTTCTCTGATTTGAAAGAACTACATTTCTTCGACTTACTCAATAAAAATTTGTTTACCGGATTTTCGGCTAATTTTCCAGATAACCTTTTGGAAAATTTATGTCAAAAATACACTTTTTTTGATAAGGTGGCCATAAAAAGTGAACTGTGTGTTGTTTATAATGACAATGAAATTTTGGGGCAAAATGAAAATCATGTGAGGACTATTAAATATCTTTTTGATAATGATTTGAATCAAGAATTACCCCAAGTTTATAAACTCTTATGTCTAATTGTTTCTATCCCGGTGACATCGGCTTCCGTAGAGCGCTCGTTTTCCACTCTTAAGAGAATTAAAACTTATTTACGAAATTCAATGAGCCAGGATCGTTTGAAAAATATTAGTTTGTTGTCTATTGAAAAGGAATTGGTAAAACTTTTGGCGAAAGACAAAAAATTTTATGAGGATATTATAGATCATTTTGCTAACGTTAGAGATCGCAGAATCCCGCTAATCTTCAAAAATATATAATAACTTTTTATTTGCTCTCACCAGCTGTTAAAAAATCCTTTAAGTAGGTAGGTAGGTACCTATTATGTGAAAGAAAAAATTTGATGAATACATGAATTGATTAATTGGCTGAGAAGAATTTTTGTGAATATTGTAAATAGGAGTTGTAGGTCTCAAGGTAGACACTCGAAAGTGAAAACAAATTAATAGCTTAGGGTGCTTGTTTTACTTTGATTTTCTTTAAATTATATTGACCTTGAAATCCTAAAAATTTTCGCCTATGGTGTATTTTTTAACACCTCTTGTAGCCTCCTCAAACCAAAACCTCACGAGCCGCCACTTGTCAAGGGATACCTACTTGGTTTGAACGAATTTCCTTTCGCTCTTAAGTATTAAATAGTAGGCATAATGAAATAAATTAACGAAGTTTGAAAGAGATTAAAATTATTTCTTAAAAGTTATGAAAATAAACATTTTGTTATTGTTATTGAAATATGAACTAATTACTTAAGAACTTAATCAGTAGATATATTCAACCATAGGCGCCCACACAAATTTTTCCAGAGGCAGGAGAGCCACCAGAGGGGTTGAGGGGTATGAAATACCTCACGAAATGAAAGTGAAATCCGGGGCACTCTACTGAATTTTTTTTAAATTAGGATCTATTTTACAGTATGTGAGCACATTTACCAACAACTTTGTTATTTTATGTCAATTTATTTATAAGAATGTTGATTTAAAATTTACTAGAAATTTGGGTATAATATTATTTAGTTGAAGAACCCTTAACTTCATTTTCAGATAACTCATTTTTCACGTACCAAATTTCAACACTTTTTTGTGAAAAAAAATTTGTGAAGTGCATCGTGGTTGAGAAAAAAAAGTTGAAACCAACGAAGGAACGTACCTCAACATCGACATAATCCACGTACCAAATTTCAACACTCTTTTGTGAAAAAAAAATTGCGAAGTGCATCGTGTACCTACTGATGGCAGATCGAGATGCAATTCGAACGGAATAGTCACCACGAAATGTAGCGCGGTTATAAGAAAAATAGTTGAAACCAAGAAGGGATTTTAAGTCAATATAAACTCAATGTACGTACCAAATTTCAACAGTCTAACATCTAACTCAATCTGCAGAAGCTGTAGGATACGACAATTTTTCGAAAATCACGAAAACATTTTAGCTTTTTTTTCGTGCACGCCACTGTCATCAGAGCTAAATATTCCTCCTGCTCAGACATCTGGCCAAACATTTTAGCAGACTAGACTAAACTATGGTTTTGTACGTGTGTACGCTATCAGGTTGCACGTTATTGGTTGCACGTTTTTGGATGCACGTCGATGTATTAAGACATCGACGTCCGTGTGTAGCCCGCCATTAGTGTAAGCCGAACGCGTTCTGTCGTAAAAGCATTTCCTTAATACTATTAATTTCGCGATTAAAACTCAGGTCTACGTTGCACCGCCAAAACTCGTTTAATTTCAATCGTTGTCGTACGATAACCTTGTCTGACTCACACCTGTCGGACCTTGGTATTTCCTCGGACTTTCTTCTTCCTTCTTCGGTTCGCCTTATGCGGATTTTATTCCAAGAATAATTCTGTGCGGTGACTCCATCTACGCAAAAATCCACAACAAAATGAATTAATAAAGGCTGTGTCCCGAAATAGCAAACGAAACTGGATTTACCTCAACTTTCTATTTATTTTTGTTATTATTCCTTAATCTACGTAGGTGTTTTTCTTTCTAATGTTATTTTCAGGACAATTACTGTAGCTGCAACATCTCAGTATTCAGATGAATGGAAATTGTAATTTTCCTTAATACCATACGTTACTATGGTTTTGCTCTGATGTGTAATCTTATTGATATTGTACTCCTTTAATTTGAATGTTATTTTTGTATCTATTCCTGTTATTGTAGGCGGACCCAATAACTTTTTTGTTATTTGCATTCGGAAGAATGAAAATTATACTTTTCCTTAATACCAGACGTTATTATTGTTTTGCTATAATATGTAATGGAAAGAGGGAAATTAGGCGTGACTGCAAAATTTTTCTCATTTATTTCGAAGATACGGAACAGAGAAATCATCAAATAACCTTCGAAGGGAACTGACTATTTGAGACCCTAATGCGTTTGGTTTGCATCGAGGTTTCTCCTATTTGCAAATCATAGATGGCGCTAATATTTGAACATATATATATATATATATATATATATATATATATATATATATATATATATATATATATATATATATATATATATAACTGAGATTGAATTATGTGCCTAATTTGAATAGCAAAATTTGTAACAGACTATCGAAAAATAACGTTAAAACAATTTGTACAAATAAAAGAAACTTGAAGTCATTCTTGGTCAATAATAAAGAAAAATCTAACATCGGAGAAATCAGTGGTATTTACAAAATATTTTGCGACGAATGTCCTGCTTTCTATATTGGACAGACAGGAAGGAATATAAATATTCGTGTTGAAGAACATAAAAAGTCAATTTTACAAAACAAAAATACCACTGGCTTCTCTGAACATTGTATAAAATTCAATCACTTCCTGGATTTCAACAAAACCAAATTGTTACATTCAGGTAACAAGGGTAAACGCCTTGACCTTCTCGAAATAAGTTCCGCCCATAATAGTAATGTTACTATTACTGAATACAGCCTTGTAAACGAACAAATTGATTTTCAGCTTTGCTTTTGTCTGTTTTATAAATTACGATGCAATACTCTCCTGCAGTTAGTCTTGATAATGAGTTCATAACTCGAAACATGTCGACTTTCCGCTACTGCTAAATACAGTATCTAAATATTTTTTATATTGTGAAACATAAGCCAAGTGTTTTTATTTTAAAGTTTATACTATATATATATATATATATATATATATATATATATATATGTATATATATATATATATATATATATATATATATATATATATATATATATATATATATATATATTTATTCGATTTGTTGTTGTCTGTGATCTATTTTTAATCTTTTGATAATTATTATCAATAACAGGCTGTTTGTATCTTAGTAAATTTTTAAATAAAATAGAGTTTTTTTAGATTAAACCAGCCTGTTATTGCTAATATATATCAAATACTTATATATATATATATATATATATATATATATATATATATATATATATATA
Source organism: Cynegetis impunctata (assembly GCA_030704885.1). NCBI lineage: Eukaryota > Metazoa > Arthropoda > Insecta > Coleoptera > Coccinellidae > Cynegetis > Cynegetis impunctata. Next base: position 667,301 of record JARQZK010000735.1, read on the forward strand.
TATATATATATTTGTCTGATAACAAGTCTGCTCAACGTTGCCATATTACGGTTGCCACTTAGAGGTGTAATTAAAATGGTCTTAAATGACAATAATATGTCCTAACATACAATAGGTAGGTATATAACGGAGCGCCATCTATTTCGAATCTGTAGAACTGAATTGTATGTTCATAGATTTTCAGTGTAAATGTAGCTCACCTTAAGTTTCAGGGTTCCGTACCTTGAAAGGAAAAAAGGAAACCTTATAGGATCACTTTGTTGTCTGTCTGTCTGTCAGACCCTTTTTCTCAGGAACGTTTAGAGGTAACAAGCTGGAATTTATATCAAATACTCAGGTCTACTGTCCCTTAGAGCTGTGGCTTCTAAGCAAACGCGATCAAAATATATACAGCCGTTTATGCCGCAAATTTTCGACACTCGCAAGGAAATCAAAACCTACAGGGTATTTCCCGTGAACTCAGAATCTTGAAATTTGGTCTTATAGGACAGATGAAGGAAAAATTACGAAAACCGTAAATTTTTAGTTACATCATATAATAAAAATTTTTTTGTAGGGAACCCTCGGTGCGCGAATCCTATGGTTTAGCAATTTTTAATGAACTATATAATAGCTTTAAACGATAAAAACAATCTATTCCCCGACTAATATATATATATGTATATATATATATATATATATATATATATATATATATATATATATATATATATATATATATATATATATATATATATATATATATATATATATGTATATATATATATATATATACCGGGTGTCCACGGAAGGTGGCTCGCCCATATAACTTTTTTGTTTTCGGAGATAATGACAAGAAATTTAGAGGATATGTTTAATTCATAAAATTGCATTTTTTGACAAGTAACTCAACTTCATACAACTTCCGGTTTCACCGGAAGTGACATAAAATTTCGATTTTTAAATGGATCACCTGGTATATTTTCAGTTTTTTCGTCTCCATATGACATTTAGAATACAACCATGTATCATTTGTTACTTTTTGTATTTGTTGCTTTATTTTATTTCGAAATAAATTTTCATTTTAGAACGCTATAGATGCGTTCAAATAAATAATTTCCGCCCTAAAATTGCCCCGTTTACCGTCCTGGGACGTAAATTTGTGGGCGTGGCTTCGGACTTCTTTTGTTTCAGTTGTGTTGGTCACAGGCTTCTCGATGATTTCAAATGTTATTCTAATCTCAATAAGATTCTTCATTTAAAGAAAGTTCTAAGGTTATGGGATTTCAGGTTTTTATCGAAAGTTTTCTTTCAACCTAATACCTAGAGTGCGGTATCAAATTAATCGTAATAAAATTATCTTTTTTTTTAACCCGACGAGCCACCATGTTGCCATTTGAAAAAAAATAGTAATAAAAGTTTCAAAATCAAATGTCGCATAGCTGAAACATTTTGATCGAAAACAGTGAAGTGTCATTTTAACATACATTTTAGGACCGGAATTAGTTATTTGAACGCACCCACAGCCCTCTAGAATAAAAATTTATTTCGAAAAAAAAATAAAAAAATGGTTACAAAAAGTAACAAATGAAACATAGTTGTATTCTAAATGTCATATGGAGACAAAAAAACTGAAAATATACCGGGTGTCCCATTTAAAAATCGAAAGTTTATGTCACTTCCGGTAAAACCGGAAGTTGCATGAAGTCAAGTTACTTGTCAAAAAATGCAGTTTTATGCGTTAAACAGATCCTCTAAATTTCATGTCATTATCTCCGAATACAAAAAAGTTATAGGGGCGAGCCACCTTCCGTGGACACCCGGTATATATATACCTATACCTATACATATATATATATATATATATATATATATATATATATATATATATATATATATATATATATATATATATATATTATATATACCTATACCTATACCTATATATATATATATATATATATTTATTATATAATGTTCTCCTTGAATTATTATTCCGATCTCGTAGATCAATTGTGAAATTTAGAACGAATTCTCCACCTCAAAATCATTCGCATTCTATAATAAATAACCAATTCTATCTTCCATATAAAATTCCCATGTACATTTCTATACTTGAAAGAAGAAATATTACATAGTTAATTCACATATTTATCCGTCTCTGAAACTAAACATGTCGCTCGCGTCGAAAGGATTCCCCTTTAAAAACACATATCGATACGCATAATATACGAATAAACCTGACCTTGCCAGTGTTACTGTTACTGCTCCGCAACAAAATTTTATCTCCATACGGTTTTAAAAATAACATTATTTATGAATTATTATAATCGAAAAAAATATTTTCAATATACCTATTTCTACTTAATTGAGGTACTTAAAGAATCATTTCACGAAGAAAAGAATTACATGGAAATTCAATTTGAGTCATGCTGGCTCGATCACAAGACTACTCGTTTTCCGAGACTCGATAATGTATTCGTAATTAAATCGGTTTTGTTGAGTAACAGCGATCGTGACTAACTAGCTTATGATTACGAAAAAATATTCTACAGTTGAAACTATAAGGAAGTTGGCACTTTTTCTGGCGAAGGTGGAACCTGGTGGAACTTCAAGAACACGGAAGCGATTCTCTGGCGATGGACAATTACGTATGGAACCAACGAAATTTTAAAGGTACGAAAACTACAAAAACTCAAAAAAAAATTTTTAAAAAAATTATTATTCATACCTTATTTATTGAGCAATGAATACCGTCAAATATATGCATAAAGAGGAAGCTGATGAGAGAAATTCCAGCTATGTTTATAGATCAGTAATTTTTTATCAAAGGAATTTATTTAAATATATAGAAAGATATTTTAAGCAAGGTTGCGACTATTTAAATCAACTGATTTTTTAAATTTTAATCGTGATAATCAAATTATAAATTGATGTAAAAAAGTCACCGAAGCTAATAACTCATTAGGAAATTTAAAAAAAAGGAATATTGTTTATTTGAAACTAAGTGTTTACATGAGGCTCCGGTAGCCCAGCGGTAGGGTGTATCGCTTGTAAACCGAGGATTGTGGGTTCGAGTCCCACCTTGCATGTCCGATGAAATTTAGAGGTTCTAAACACGTTTAACTGTTGGGTAATGACTCAGTGTGAAGCCCATTGGCCGTTCGGAACCGGCGTAAAACTGTAGGTCCCTTGAGATAAAATAGTATATTACATAGTAGTACATAGTGTGGTAACTAGATTTTTAGCACACGCTAAGTGAAGTTTGAGAAACGAGCCGCAGGCGAGTCTTTTCATTCACTTAAGTGTGCTAAAAACCTTTACGACGAGAGTTATGTATACTATTTTATCTACAACCGTTCGTTTTGATTAAATACAAATTAATTATAGTCTAAAATTTCCCCACTTGGTTACCAGCAATGTTTTAACTTTTTTTATTGTTATGAAAATTAGGATGTCATAGCGACAAAAAAAAGCAACGCCACTTTGAAGTTGTCAGTCAAAATGTCAGTCGAAAATATGGAGATTTCACGGCTAGTTGAAGCTGCTACGGCGAACTTGCTACCACAGAAATCCGGAATTCGCTACGAAAAGGCCTATGATATGTTAATCGAATGGTGCTCCCATAAAAAAGTGGATAACATGCGTTAAAATGATTTTTACCGCACTAGTGCGTTAAACTGATTTTTACCGCACTAGTGCGTTAAAGTAATAGTTACCGCACTAATATGGGTGTGTAAAAACATAATTTACGCACGGTTGTAGATAAAAGTATTTACATACTTCATGTAAGTGACATCAAAAAAATTTCGAAAATCGTGCTCCAGGAGATCCAAAACGGATTTAAAAACCACTTCCGCACTCTATTATTTTCGATTAAAATACCAACAACCAGAAGTTAATTCGAAAGTTCATCGTGATAGCCTTCAGAATCGGTGATGTTATTGTGCCTCTTCAGGATTCTTGGTAATCGTTTCATTTGAGGTTAGGTAGCAAATTGTTGCAATCTAAAGGAATAACTCGAACAGATCATTCAAGGTCAAGATCTTCTTCGAACTGTTTATCATTACAATTGTAATGTAAGTAATTGTTCGAGGAACATCTTTAAAAAAAATAATTAATCGTCAATATTCACGACAGCTCGGAAGATTACGTGAATAACAATTTTTTTTTTAGAAGAATACACTAATCTATCAGTTTTTAGTATGTGTAGGACAATGTTTCTTCATTTGTAGATTGTCGGACTTCCATTGCCTATAGCGGTACGATTTTACATGAAAAAGTGTAATTTAGTATACACGTATCTACCAAATAAACTTTAAATCAGCATCAAGTTAAAATAGTACGATCAGAATGGCATCTCCAGCGGCTCCCATCAAAGCAAATGAGCAGAAATTTGGTATTATCTGGGGTTGTTCTCAAGGTGGAACTAAATTATCAAAATTTCTTTATGGCTGTTGAAACTTTGCTTAACTCCACAGCTTCTGTTAGTAGGGGAGCCAAGCGGGGATTTCGGGATTTACTAAAGCGCGGCAGATTAATATACAGAGGGATACCTTGTACCCGGTTAAGTACCTCCACAAAACATGAGGCCCATATATAAGGCCGCCCGTGAAGGATACAGGATCAGATTAGTAAAAAAAAATTGACCATCAGAAATTCTCGAGCGCGTCAGATTAAGGTAGGGTGAGTTAATTACATCCTAAAAAGTGTATATTCCACTAATCTGACAATTTGAGAGTGACGTAAAGAAAGGGGAGGGCAACAAAGTTGTAAAAAAAACGTCATCTCGACATTCTCGAGCGTAGCTAAATTTGTTTTCATTTTGAAGGAAATAATTCAAGAATAATGAAAAATATATAATCTGACGATTTCCGCAAGCCGAAATAACAAAAATTCGTCGATAAAGTTAAATGCGTGCAGCTGCGTGATGCCTACATTTCCTTCTCCGCGTTTCTATTCCTCTCTCACTCTTTCTCTATATGTGTGTGTGTGTGTGTGTGATGGTGTGTGTGTGTGTGACTCGATTATAACTTTCGAACGGCTAAACCGATCGGAATCTACTAAACGGCGTTCTAAAGATTTCCCTCAAAATTAGATTTCCTGTGAATTTGAACCGATTCGGACCGATAGATTTTGAGAAATTTTGAAAAATCTCAAAAAAAATAAGTGGTTTTTTTGGAATAACTTTTGAACGGCTTTATCGATCAACTTCAGGTTGATTCGTTCGAGAGATATCGTGAACGAAAAAAACCCGAAAAAGTGTTTTTTCGGGATTACTCCAAAATGTTTGGTTCGATCAATTAAAATTGCAAAATTACTTATGAAGATAATAAAACTGCGTCGAATGCCGCCAACCGCGTGAAAATTGCTTGATCCATTCAAATGTTATTGAGGTTTGAAAATTCCAAGAATAGTGTTCTATGAAACTTCTATCAGACTTTCGAGCTGGGAGAGCTCAAATGCATAGAAATATTATTTTTCTCCAACCATCAAAAAATGTTGACATTTTTGTACTATTTTCAGGTGCAAAAGCCATCAATTCCCTTACCGTACAAAAATTTGCTCGTTGCTTAGCAACACTTTTAATCCTAGGATTAAAAACGCTACTTTTAATCCTAGGACCGAAAGTAATTGCATTTGAGCTCTCTAATTATTGACATTTGAAGAAAAAACATTGTCTCTTACAAACTTAGTAAAACAAACTAATTGGGCAACTATATATAGGTATTTATTTGTTATTTATATTGATATTGAATGTACAATTGGAACAATTATTGCCAAAACTCAAAGCACCACTGAAATTATCACTAACAATTTTCGAAAAATTCAAAAGATTTTCATTAATGTCACAACGCATAGCACCTCCAATTCCTAATACTAGAACAACCTTTATCATCAAATATACATTATCAGGTGCCATATCCAGGAACCGATCCACTTCTTCGTAAAAAACCTAGCCTTTTTAGGTATATATCCATCACTTTGTCTTTTTAACAATGCTCGTAATTTTGAATATTTACTAATATCCACACCATTTTTGATATCCAGTGTGGATCGCAACATTGAATACTGTGACCAAAGAGTGAATGGCTTGACGGTCTTCGTTAAATTTGAGAAATACATCATAAGAAAACTCTCTGCACAGTTTTGCACATTTTTTCTTTACACCAATCCATGAATCGCTGATTTGCAAGTTCATAAACTTGGCGAGATTTGGGTGGCAAAAGATTTAGATATACTGCTTCGGCACTTTCCAATATATCTGCAGGTATATTTTCAGCGTGTTCAGCGTAAAAACGACTACAAAAATTATATAATTAGTACGTCTACTGACGTCTACTTGACAATCAATATTTACCAACAATACCAGATATCCATCACTACCGACTTGCTATCGCTGTTATAATTAATAGGTGTTCAAATTTATTACCAAATTATTAACGATTTTTGAATAAAACTAATATTATTTTAATTTTGACTTGGTTGGAGAAAAAATAGTATATATCATACGGACTAAAAGTGCCTATTTTTACTCGCAATTTTGCATTCGCTCGGCTGCGCTGCGCTCCGCCTCGCAACTGCAAATATTGCTCGTAAAAAAAATATGCACTTTTAATCCTTATAATATAATATACTATTCTTTGAACTCAGCGAGCTCAAAATATCACATAATTATATTTTGAGCTCAAAAATGTCATAAGTACAATTTTAAGCGCCCAGGAATGGAATTAGCGGGAAGTTGCAGGGATGGCCTTTAAGGTGAACCGTTTTTCTAATTTTTTTTTGTCAGATCAGGCGAATCCCTCTAGATAATCGTCAGATTATGAGACAGTACGTTTAGAACATAAAGATGAACCATATATATCTTAATCTGACGCGCTTGAGTATTTCAAAATGGCGATTTTTTTTTGCATATTATGAAAATGGCCGCGAGTTTGCGTCCCATCGAAATTGTCAGATTAGTGAATGAGAGCTTTTTTTTAGTGGACTTAACACTCCCTTAGAAAATCTGACGCGCTCGATTAAATTTTTTTTTTTCATTTTCAACCCTTACATACAACCACCCGCATCATGCAAACGATCAGATTAACATACGTACATTATTAAAAATACGTAGGGCATTGATGCTATCAATATCTGACGCGCTCGAGGATGTCCATGCAACAGTTTTTTTTTACATATTTAAAAATCTATAGCCGCTTCCCCCACTGATGTAAAGGTATATATCATATAACATTTTTTTCTTCTTATCATCTAAGCTTTGCAACCCAATAGGTCTCTACGACGCTCGAGTAAATCCCCATTTAGCATCGTGGCCTCCCCTACTATGTAGATTGAGTTAGAAGGTTGAAATTTCGGAACGTGGATTGAGTTCATGTTTAAATACGATACTTTGTGGGTTTTAACTCTTTTCCTCAACCGGAATTTTTTTTTCAAAAAAATTTGTTATTCTCTTATTTATTTTTCGGTTTGCTATTAAAACGTGGTTTCTCAATACATAGTTCATTTCGTCCGAATGGCATTTCGACGCGATGCAAATCGCGCGAAAAATACGACCTTAGTGAGCTCTGCTACTCACGCATTTTAATTTATTCTTGTCGTTCTTCAGACGTCCTGCTATACTCAAGATTCCCTCCTCAAAAAAAATATACGATTGAATTATCTGTACGTTCTCGATTGTAATGTTTCGTGAAATTAACCAATTGTTAAATTGCAACCATTGAGAACAAAATCTAAAAATAAGCATGAAACTAGCGATATATAACTTTAATGCGTGGATTTATAAATACGATCCTGCGATGTATATCGCACGTGTTTAGTACCCGTGAAGTGGGGCTTCTGTTGGGGATTCCCCGTCATTGCGCTCCGCGCTCCAGCGATATCTCTATTAGGAACAAATTGAAATTCGATTTCAAACACGAATCGATTGTTATCGATTTCTCTAACCAGACAATCCGATTGCAAAAATCGACATAACCGAAACAAACGCTAATGCTCTCTTCACACGGGGATTTCACGTCTCTCGCTCCCAAGAGAGAGGAAGGCTCTCAGCACCAATATGCATTGAGTCCAATGGAGCTTTCAGACGGAGAGCGGGAGCCGCCACGACTTCATATATATATATATATATATATATATATATATATATATATATATATATATATATATATATATATATATATATATATACATTTGGATTGGTTTTGTATCTGTATATTATAGATTGTAGGGATTTTTCGTAGTATAACAGATATTAAATGACTAATAAAGTTGGATTTAATTAACTCGACGTTTCGGCTCTATTTTTGGAGCCTTTTACAAGAGTTTCATCAAGAGTCTCACTACGGATCGTTTTGTTTTCTTTTCTCTTGCTGTGGTAAGTTCCAGCTAATGTGAAGTCGTTCACACGAGCTGGAACTTACCACAGCTAGAGAAAAGAAAACAAAACGATCAGTAGTGAGACTCTTGATGAAACTCCTGTAAAAGGCACCAAAAATAGAGCCGAAACGTCGAGTTAATTAAATCCAACTTTATAAGTCATTTAATATCTGTTATACTACGAAAATATATATATATATATATATATATATATATATATATATATATATATATATATATATATATATATATATATATATAATTGAAAATTAAAATTTATTTGGGCTAAACAGAAGCACGTTGTGATTATTATTTGAAGAATTGATGGTTAATCAAATACACGCTCCAACGGAACTAGTTTTATGAGATCTGACGACCTGGAATTACCATTCATCCTTCACGGGAGAAATGTTAGGACGCTTGACAGTATGTTTCGTTCTGCAACGAGCTCATCAGTAGTGTTCCGTTCATCGATCGTGGTCAACAACCTCGAATTCACATAACCACGTAATAGTTTATAAGAAGAAGAATCTATGCCAAACAGTAACCCAAACGCCGAAAACTCATGCCACATCACACCCATAGGTGGCCATCTATTTTCTGAAATTTTCCTCCCTTGAAGGATGAATGGGAATTCCATGTCGTCAGATCTCATGAAACGAGCAGAGTTGATTTGATTAATCACTAATTTTTCAAATGTATTTTCCAACGTATTTATTATCTTCATATATATATATATATATATATATATATATATATATATATATATATATATATATATATATATATATATATATATATATATATATATATATATATATATATATATATATATATATATACAGGGTGTCCCGTAAATAACACGCCAGAGTGACACTGAAGGAGGATTGGCTTCAGGTCAATCAGATAACATCAACATGACCTCAGTAAAAGTTTTCTGGTTTTCGAGATATTGTCACTCTTATGTTTTTTTCAAGAATCTATACTTTTTGATAATTTTCTCGCCTCATAAACATAAATAAGTTCTAACTCCTGTTTTTTTTTTCTTCTTATGCTATCATCAATATATGGTTGAGACAATCGACCTATCATTTCAATAAAAATTAGCTCGCTAACCTAAAAAAAAATCAAGTTGTTTCAATTTATTTTAAATCCGAAAACGTTGAGTAAAGTTTGACTATATACTGTGAAAAAATATTGTACCAGACAGAATCAGCAAATCATCTTAAAAACTAGCCTTTTTAATGCTCTTTCGAAAACGGTATAACATTTGTGGTTTTTTTCTTTCAAAAGTCTTAAAATTCCAATTTTTGTCATTGAAGTCGTGCTACTTACGAAATACACTGCGCCGCAAATTTAACGCATAGCTTAAATATTTCCTAAGTTTTGACTGAATATTTTCTCAGGCGGTGATCCGATATGAACAAATTTTTCACCAAATTGTAGCTCCGTTCTTTGAGCAAAAGCAGTAGTTATAAGATGATCAAAAAAAATGAATAAACTTATTGTACAGGGTGTTTGAATAGCGATCTGTTTTCTTCGTCCAAGTTTACATCCTTCTGCGGGCAATATCGGGTAGCTCAGGCAGAAAAAAATAGACGGTATTATAATCGCATGACTTCTGAGTAATTTGTTTTTTCAATCGTCGGTTTATCTTGAGCCACTCGAAAGATATTCATGTTTTTATAATTCTCACACTTTTCACACGAAATTTTCTAAAATTTTTTTGTTAATTTGCGAAGAAGCTGTGTATTCAAAATTTCTTTAGAAGTAGAAACTGTGTTTATGTGGTTTTGTATATCTCTCTATACTACAAGTCTGAGCTACCCGATATTGCCTGCAGAAGGATGTAAACTTGGACGAAGAAAACATGTCGCTATTCCTGTAGAGTAAGTTTATTCATTTTTTTTGATCATCTATAACTATTACATTTTTTCAAAGAACGGAGCTACTATTTTGTGAAAAATTCATTCAAATCGGATCACCGCCTGAGAAAATATTCAGTCAAAACTTAGGAAATATATAAGCTATACGTTAAATTTGCGGCGCAGTGTATTTCGCAAGTAGCACGACTTCAATGACAAAAGCTGGAATTTTTAGACTTTTGAAAGAAAAAAACCACAAATGTTATACCGCTTTCGAAAGAGTATTGAATAGGCTAGTTTTTAAGATCATTTTCTGATTCTGTCTGGTACAATATTTTTTCACAGTAAATAGTCAAACTTTACTTAAGGTTTTCGGATTTAAATTAAATTGAAACAACTTAATTTTTTTTTGAGGTTAGCGAGGTAGTTTTTAGTGAAATGATAGGTCGATTGTCTCAACCATATATTGATGATAGCACAAGAAAAAGAAACCATGAGTTAGAACTTATTTATATTCAAAACAGGCGAGAAATTGACCAAAAAGTATAGATTTTTGAAAAAAACATAAGAGTGGCAATATCTCGAAAACCAGAAAACTTTTACTAAGGTCATGTTGATGTTATCTGATTGACCTGAAGTCAATCTACCTCCAGTGTCACTCTGGCGTGTTATTTACGGGACACCCTGTATATATATATATATATATATATATATATATATATATATATATATATATATATATATATATATATATATATATATATATTACTGAGAAAATCGCTATTTTGAGAAAGAACTTCAATTTCATTCTGTCAATTTGTGAATAATTGTTTCAATTAGTTGATTATAATTTTTAGGGTTCCTTACCCAAAGGGTAAAAACGGAACCCTAATACTAATACCTCGCTGTCTGTCCGTCTGTCTGTCTGTCTGTCTGTCACCAGGCTGTATCTCGAGAACCGCGATAGCTAGACAGTTGAAATTTTCACAAATTATGTATTTCTATTGCCGCTATAACAACAAATATAACAAAATAAAATGAATATTCAAGGGGGGCTCCCATACAACATAATAAAATTAAAATAAAATAAATATTTAAGGGAGCATAGTCAATGGTACGGAACCCTTCCGACTCGCACTTGGCCGATTTTTTAAAATTATTTTTAACATTTTTATATTTTGCTAGTATTTTTCTGTGCAAATAATTTTTGCTAATCCACATCGCTGATTCCAGTACACATAACAATATACATAATATAGCTATGGAAAAAAAATTAATATCCCATCAGGTGTATCTACCTATCAGTTTTATAAACATATAAATAGTTGATGGAATCCGTCGTTGTTACTACGTGACAATTTAACATGATGAACGAAACTAAATTTGAATTTACTACGTTTATTATCACAAAATATTTTGAAAAATATAACACTGCGATTGCAATTTCGGTCACTAGACCATCATCGGGCAGATTGAGTTAAGAACTGAATACAGAATTATAGATTTGCGCTTACGGGTGGGAAAGGATTATTGCAGGTACCTAAATAGACAAGAGGAACACATTTCAAGAAGGGCTAATCGAGTGAATTTCCCAAATAAGTACAATACAATGTTCTTAGAAAAGTCGTTATTGTTTGAATACACTAAATATAGGAGAATATATCAGGTCAATCTGGTCGTTCAGCAAGGTATCTTTTGCATTATGATTGAGTTTAAAAATTTCTTATGATTCTAAGTAAGTTTGGTTCCTTTCGGTAATTTGTGCATGATTTAAAATTATCTATTTGTGGAAATGAGTGGTGGTTTTCACGGCAATGATTTGAAAACGTTGAATCCGTTTTATTTTTCAAAAAAGATTGTTGGTGTTCTTTAAATCTTGTCTTGAACGATCGACCAGTCTGACCTATATATACTCCCTTACATACAGGACAAATCAACTTATAAACTCCTGAACTTTCAAATTTTGAAGTGATATCTTTGGCATTGAATAAAAATCCTGAGAGTTTTGTCTTAGGTTTGAAAGCAATTTTAATATTACATTTAGGTATGACATTAGCAACTTTTTCTGTTATAGGACCAAAATATGTTAAAGATGTGAATTTTTCCGATTTTTCTACTTTTAATTAGCCCTTCTTGAAATATGTTCCTATTGTCTATTTAGGTACCTGCAATACCTTTCCCACCCGTAAGCGCAAATCTATAATTCTGTATTCAGTTCTCAACTCAATCTGCCCGATGATGGTTTAGTGACCGAAATTGCAATCGCAGTGTTATATTTTTCAAAATATTTTGTGATAATAAACGTAGTAAATTCAAATTTAATTTTGTCCATTATAAACATATAACTTTTTCCCTACAGAAACTATTTCGCAAATCCGCGAAATATTATTTAAACCAGCTGCTAGTGTTGGCGTTACTTATTCAACCGTTCCGCTAAATTGAGTGTAGTTACGATTCCCTCCAACTTCATTTCTTCCAAGAAAATTATCATAATAAAAATAATCATTAATGTAAACTGTTCTCATAACACAATTCGACTCATCCGTCCTCGCCTTTTATCATAACAAATTGCAGAGGTAATTATCACCGAGGGATTTATTTATAGCGGTTTTCACGCGAAATCCATCACGTTTATTGGTGGGAAGAAGACAGCGTTGGCGCTTCTGCGCAAACGATCTGCTGGTGCTGGAGAGTTGCCGCGTGAACAGATCGTCCGGCATGCCATCGTTTATGCAATTTAGCTGCCAAATCTCGAAATGGAACGAAATGTTAGGTTACGTTGATTAATGTATCAATCTCCGAATTTATCATATACAATTGATAACCAATTGATTTGGTCGATACTTGATGAGAATCTATAACAATAATGTAAATAAAACTTAGGTTTTTGTTTTTCATTATATTGTTTCAGACATAACAATTGTTTCGCGAAACACAGTTGATTCTCCACATGAGTAATTCAAAGAAAACATGTTTTCATGGTTTTTAGTCGTATTTTTCCATAAAATACATACGAGGTGTGGCTAGAAAAAAAACCGAACTGATGCTATAAAAAAATTTTATTTTCCATTATTTACAATTTGATGTTATCTCCTTCAATGTACTCTCCTCCTCGTTCTACACACCGCTCCATACGAATTTTCCACTGTTCATAGCAATGCTGCAGATCATTTTCGGTAAGTCCATACATTACTTCCGTCGCTTTTTCTTTTACTGCTTCAACACTCTCAAATCTAGTTCCTTTCAAAGCTGACTTGACTTTAGGGAAAAGAAAAAAATCACAGGGGGCCAAATCAGGTGAGTAGGGTGGATGGTCTAAGATGGGAATGTTGTGATTGGCTAAAAACGTCTTCACTAACAACGCATTGTGAGCTGGGGCATTGTCTTGGTGCAGGATCCATGTCTTTTTTTTCCACCAATCGTTCCGTTTTCTCCGTACTCGCTCACGTAGGGTATTCAGACAATCATCCTTGCCTTGAATTTCGATTTTGACATTCGTGCTTTTTTTTGTCGTGGAGAATCAGGAGATTTCCAATGCATCGATTGGCGTTTGGTTTCGGGATCGTAAGTAAAAAACCACGATTCATCACAAGTAATAACATTTTGTAAAAAATCCCACCTTTTTACGTTCAATGTTTCCTAGGATGTCAGAACAAATCATTCTTCGGCGTTCCTTCTGTTCAATTGTGAGACACTTTGGAACCATTTTTGCACACACTTTGTGCATGTTGAAACTTTCATGAAGAATCTGCCTAACACTTTCCTTGTCAATTCCTGTCAACTCAGACATTGCTCTGATTGTTAAACGGCGATCTTTTCGAACAAGTTTACCGATTTTTTCAATGTTTGCATCAGTTTTTGCTGACAATGGTCTGCCAGTGCGAGCGTCATCACTTGTGTCTTCGCGGCCATCTTTAAATCGTTTAAACCACTCAAACACTTGTGTTCGCGATAAACAATCATCGCCGTACACTTGTTGCAACATTACAAACGTTTCACTTGCAGATTTTCCAAGTTTAAAAAGAAATTTGATGTTAACACTCTGTTCTTTCTGTACACTCAACATTTTTCCGACGCACAGACAAAACGTCAACTACTTAGAACAGACGCCACGGGCAGACTGAGTGCAGGAGGCAGATAAAACTCGAGCAGTAGGCGGAGCAAGAGTCACGTGACAGGCCAGGCGACTTTCAGCCTTATTGCATTCGTTTTATTGTTTCACCTGTGCTAGTCCGGTTTTTTTCTAGCCACACCTCGTATATAATACTATTGCAGTGTATCGAAGGAAAGCAGTCAGGCGGGGGAGTAGTTTTTTATCCGTTTTACACCTCCTAGGACGAAATTTTCATGTAGGTATATATATATATATATATATATATATATATATATATATATATATATATATATATATATATATATATATATATATATATATATTCCACGGTACGTAATGGCTGGCATCTCCAGCAGCTTGAGTCGAATGAGCTGAAATTTGGTTAAATTTTTCCAATCGCCACCATTGTTACGTACATTGAGTTTATTTATGTTGATTTAAAATCCTTTTTTTAGTTTCAACTCTTTTTCTCAACCGCGCTGCATTTCGTGGTGACTATTCCGTTGGATCTCGATCTGCCATCAGTACGAGATGCACTTCGCGAATTTTTTCACAAAAAGGTGTTGAAATTTGGTACGTGGATTATGTTGTTGTTGAGGTGCGTACCTTCGTAAGATTCGTCTACACACCCTTACCAACAAAGATTAGCAGCATACCTATAATAGCATGATACATACTCATAAAGATTCCCATATAAAAAGAGAATCACACAAAAGAATTACAAATTATAAAACAAATAGCTCATAAAGGGATGGATATCCTTCAAAAATTGTAGATGATATTTTGAGAAAAATAATATTATAATGCAGCCATTTATCAAGTGTACATGGCCTGGCCTCCCCAGACGTTTTAGCCTCGAGGACGTAGACTTGTAGAAAAATTATTATACTTGTCAATAGCAAGAGCAAGATTGTGCTGAACAAATTGAGATACCTTTAATCAGTAACAAGCATTGCACTGAAAGTTTCAATTCCAGAAATTATTCTTTCACAGTCCGAGGAGTGGGTCGATCCGTATATTGTTGATAATAAATTACCAACAATTTATAGATAACACACTCCGCCAAGAGGCATGAGCTGATACCGCAGGGGACTAATGTTTATAGTATAAATTGTAAGAATACGGAGGAAAAAAGTGAAGTGTGAAGTTGAAAAGAGAGAAAAAATTTACTCCTCTAGAGCTTTTGCTGAATTTATTATGTCGTTTTCTCAGTAAGCGCTTCATACCTAGTCAGGTATGTATGTATGTATGTATGTATGTATGTATGTATATATATATATATATATATATATATATATATATATATATATATATATATATATATATTTATATAATCTCTTGATAATTATTAGCAATAACAGGCTAGTTGAATCTTAAAAAACTCGATTTTATTAAAGAGTTGACGTTTCACTTCGATATTCGTAATTGAAATTTCTTTGACATTTATCGATGTGAAAAAATTGAAAAAATAAGGCTGCTTTGTCTTGCTAGTTATTTATTATATGCTATTCAGTCTAATATTAACATTCAAAAATGTTATGATTAGATAGTAAGGGAAACCAAAGAAACCTTTACCTACGTAATGTTTGAAAATAAAAATAATAGGGTATTATTTATCTAACAACAAAGAAATGAGTCATGGGAAAACATTAAAGATGTGGAGTAAAATTATCGGTATAGTACGTTTATATGGAAGCAGCCGTTGACACGTGTTTCGGACTCTTTGGTCCTCATCAGAACGGCGTAGCAAAGCATTGGATTGAAAATTTGAAGATGAAAATAGTACAACAAACAAAATCTTCTGATACGGAAGACAATCACCCTCATTGTGGTTTATTGTTTGAACTCTCCGGTATCAAGAGATTAAAAATATATCACAGGCAACAACAATTCGAATAAATAATATATTTATATATATATATATATATATATATATATATATATATATATATATATATATATATATATATATATATAGGGCTATATAAATTCGAGTATATGCATGGGGATTTCGATAACGGTAAGAGATAAAGGGTTGGTTAAATGGGGCAAAGTAGCATATTTCAGAAGTTAATTGTATGAATTTAAAAAATCTGACCCCTTCTTTAGTTCTGGAGTTATACAGGTAATATATCTTTTTATTTAACGAAATTTTTTTAAAATTTTTCCACTTTCCCATAGCAACTTTCTGTAGCCTTTCAATATATCTGAATAAAACGTATATACAGGGTATCGTACACATTGGGCGACCCTCAACTTTTCATTTTCAAATACAGACCTGTATTTTTTATTGCATTTTTTCAAACGCCCAAGAGTCAAATTTCATATTGGCGTTCTATTTTTATCAAAATCATAAAGTGTTTTGAAAATATCAAACTACCACGAGGCATTTTATACCTTATTCTATGATATTTTCTCTAATTACAGCTGAAATTTAGAAGAAATGTTGAAATTTTATTGGTAATAGTTCAAGATTTCCAAAACACTTTATGATTTAGATTTAAAAAAAAACGCCAATAGGAAAGATGCATTTGAAAAAAATGCAAGAAAAAATACAGGTCCGTATTTGAAATTGAAAAGTTGAGGGTGGCCAAATGTGTACGAAACCCTGTATATAATTTTTATTCAGATATTTGAATAGTACACAAAAAGTTCCAATGGCAAAGCAACAGCTTGTTTGAAAAAAAAATTCCTAAAATAAAAAGATATAGGAAAAAGAAGAATTTCAAAATTTTCGATTTTTCCTCTATAACTCCAGAACTAAAGAAACTAGATCAGATTTTTTTAATCTATATAATCGACCTCTGAAATATGCTACTTTGCCCCCCATTTAACCATCCCTCTATCTCTAACAGTTATCGAAATCCCCATGCATAGACTCGAATTTGAATAGCCCTATATATATATATATATATATATATATATATATATATATATATATATATATATATATATATATATATATATATATGTTGATTTTCAGGTTCTCGCGGAGATTATCTGGTTGTCTGGTTTCCCGGGTTTGTATCCGCGTATGGGCTTCGTCTTCGTTGAAGTTCACTCCGACCAAGAAGAGCTACCTGAGGATGGCAAATGTGATTTTGCCGAAACGACGAGCAGACTTCAACGAAGACGAAGCCCATACGCGGATACAAACTCGGGAAACCAGACAACCATACATATATATAATAATATATATATATATATATATATATATATATATATATATATATATATATATAAATATATATATAAATATATAAATATATATATATATATATATATATATATATATATATATATATATATATATATATATATATATATAAAACAATCGCTGGCCCTCCAAAAAAATCCTGGCTACGCCACTGAAGCTTGCACTGTACTTTTGGCATTATACATCCCACGTGTGGGTTTATAATCAGTTTACAACTGTTTTAAGTGAGTGGTCCATAGTTTATTTTAAATATCTTGTCCGGTATATGGACATTTTAACCCAAGGTATTTAGTAATTTGCATTGTTGAATGATAAGTACAATACAGTACAGTTTGCAAATATCTCTACGCAAAATTGAACTAGTGTGCCTCGTGCGGTTCCTAGAAGCTGCCAATCTTAACGGTATACACATCGTTGGATATGTCTCGGCATTTCTAATGATGTGCCACACTACCGGGGCAGGAGAACCCTAAAAACGGACCAAGCTAATCAGTCGAGTACAGAGCGTACGCTGGCTAGTATTTGGGAGGTCTCGGGTTCAAACCCCGGGGCCGGCTGGTCTGCCATGAGTTTTTTTCAGAGGTTTCCTCATGGTTATGTAAGTCACTGCTTGCAAACTTATAAGGCGAATGCTGGGCCAGTATTAATCCTCTGAACCCTACCCACACTTCCTATGTTCAATAAATATCCCGTCTCACCTATCCTAAATACACTTGTACATACAAGTGTATCCTCTGATCTGGCTGAAGGAGTTAATCCCCAACTCAAGCTCCCCGCCTCCCAGACACATACTTCAGGGAGGAATGAAACACTTGTGTCGCCTTTTTTTCCTAAAAACGGTGAATTTTTATTTGTCACCCGCTTTTTGGGATATTGTTGGAGTCTTTTGCTACTTTTCTACCCTTGGACGCTGGGCCTAAGAGTCACCGTTAAGGAGATATGTCCTTTTAACTTTCTCCCCAAAATCCTGATTTAAACCCTCGTTAGTTAGTCATTAATACATGTAAAAGCGCCATTTTTTAGGGTTCCGTACCCAAAGGGTTAAAACGGAACCCTATCAGTAAGACTTAGCTGTCTGTCCGTCTGTCTGTCACTAGGCTGTATATCAAGAACCGCGACAGCTAGACAGTTGAAATTTTTACAAATTATGTATTTTTGTTGCCGCTATAACAACAAATACTAATAAATAATGAAATTAAAATAAAATAAATATTTTATGGGACTCTCATACAACAAACGCGATTTTTTTGCCCTTTTTTGATCGAAATCTTTGTTTTAACAATAAATGATAAAATTGAAATAAATATTTAAGGGGACTCCCATACAAAAAACTCCATTTTTTTGCCTATTTTTGCTCGACATCAATAAAAGGTAACAGGTGGGCACTTGAATTATTCACATAATACTTAATTGTATTTTTAATTTAATAATAAATAATAAAATTAAAATAAAATAAATATTTAAGGGGGGCATAGTCAATGGTACGGAACCCATCGTGCGCGAGTTTATTTCAACTGACAGTACCGAAAGTACGGTAGGAGGTTTTTTATTCCACAAAATTAGTGATTTTGTGAACTAGAAAACAGTTAGGTATCAAATTTAGTTTAATAATTCAACTGAACGATCATAAAAATGAAATTGTTTTTCTCATCAATTCCGAACGATTTTCGCACTTTCGCTTTTTTTTTAATAAAAGGTAGCATGCCGTTAGAAAGGTCATCAAGTAGAGAAATTCTTAAAATAAAATGAAGCTCTCAATTGTTGTTACTTTTTTCAACATTGGATTTTGAAATTGATTTTTTTTCACAAAATCACTAATTTTGTCGAATAAAAAAACCTTGTATGTCCTTGTTCCTTTGGTACTGTCATATTGAAATAAAAACGATTAATTATTTGAGCAAACATATATTACAAAATATTAAGAAAAATGGTGCATTTAATAAAAAATTCAAAAGAGTTTGAAGGAGGGACTTTGGTTAATTAGAGAAAACATATCTCCTTAGCCATGACTTTTAGGATTCAGGTTCCAAGGGTGGTAAGCCAGCAAATGATCCTAACAAATATATCAAAAAAATTTGATGGTTAGCGAGCCGAACATCCTGTATATCAACCCATGTTTGAACGAATAAGAGAGATTTTCGGTGAAATAAATGGTACGAGAGATGAGTCACTAAGAAATGTCAAAAAGCATGCAAGTACACCAAGGGGTGTGCAACTATGTCAAGGGGTGTACAATTTGATTCATAGCTTCATGGGTGTCCATGAACTAGTGATTAAATACCGAGAACAATCGAACACATCTAGGTGCCATCCCGACATGAAAAAGAACGTAAAAAAAAGAAAACAGCTAAGAAGAAAAAGAAACGGTGTCATGGGACACCAGGTAGGAACGAAGTTCCTTCGTATAATATAGAAGGACCACAATTTGCGAAAACAAAACATGTGCTTGTCGGGGCGCACGACAGCAGTGATAACTGATACTAATCCAAGTTGAAATAATTAATATTGAAATGTAGGGCTAAGAGCTCTTACGAGATTGTAAATAAAAGAAATTAAAAAAGCCAGGAGTAACCTCTGGGATTCGAACCCAGAAATACGGCACACCAGGGTTCAGTACTTAGACCACTCGGTCGTCAACGCATTGTAAAAATTAGACGTAAGAGTGTATATAACGAGAGGATAACGTATCGCCAGGATATATAATTGAATATAAACCTACAATACGTAGTCATTATTTTATGGAACAAATTTGTAAAGCTTTATCTTTTCATTATGCCATTTCTGATTCCTATAGTAATCTGTTCTTTCATGCATATAACTTATACAAAATTATTACGATGTTTCACATCTGACGTTTTCGAGTTGCTTGTACATGAATTAATGACGTGGCGGAGTGGGATCAGAAAGAGAAGGGATGAGAGAACGGATATAATGAGGGAGAAAGAGAAAGGTATACAATATTCGCTTGTGTTAACTAAAAGCGTGACTTTCGTCAGTCTACTTCCGTCACACTTTTAGTCTCGCATATTTTTCAGTTTGGTCCCGCAGCGAAATCCCTATCTCCTCCAAGCCTGTCGTAAGGAAATTCGTTCCAAAAAAAAAACCTTTATTTCGTACTATTGCGATATAAATATTACTTTGATCCAAAATTACTGATCTATACGTATAGCTGGAATATTATAATTGAAAAAAAGATTGAATAAATACAGATTACATTAATACTGTAGAGTGAATTGACGTACACATTCAAGTTCATACGTTTGCAATCATAATGCAATGAAAAATTGATTCCCATCCTTGGATACGCGACATATCCGTTGGGGGGATACACAAACGTAATTCCAGTAATGCAAACTCAATAACGAACTTATTGGGGTCAGACACAATAACTTCCAATTGCCTGCGTACTTACTTCAATAAAATAAAGGAGAACGAAAAAATTAAGTGGGCATAAATGTAAGCACAAGCATTTTTAATTGGTCTTTGTATTCTATGCTGAATTTCGATCGAAAAACCAACGAAAGACGACTACCAGGAACATCTAAAATGTACCAGAGAAAGAATGTTCGAGGACCACTGCAGACTTCTCCATTATTATCAAAAACGGATTTTTATATAAAAATACTCGTAACGTTAAGAATACTAATCTTGCAGAAATAACAAAGGAAGAGGGTAGAGGCCTCGGTAGACCAGCGGTAACGTGTGCCGCTTGTAAGCCGAAGATGTGGGTTCGAGTCCCACTTTGCTCTTGGGTGTTGTGTATGTCCGGAATTTAGTGGTTCTATTTATAAAGATAAATTGTTGGGCAATGTACATCGTTTACAAGCCCATTGGCCGTTCGGAACCGGCGTTAAACTGTAGGTCCCTTGAAATAAAATAAAAAAGGTAGCGGTTAGGCAGAAAAGTCTATATCCTTCAAAAACAAGTTTTTCAGTTCCAAATACCCTCAGAAATGCATTACTTCGGATATTTTCTCGGATATCTTGTTTATAATTGATTTGGGCTATGGCAAATTTAAGGGGAAAAACTATTCAAATCGGTGGCAAAAAATGTGAAGATTAATTATGAACAATATGTCTGAAATTGAGCTCTATTGGGCTGTTCAGAGGGATAAGTATGATGAGAAAAAAACTCGTAAGCAGCAGAGCTCCATGATTAAGGTCGTATTTTTCAAACGAAATGCATCTCATCGGGATGCGATTCTAATGGATAAAATAATATTTAGAAAAATCATGCTAAAATAGCAAACCGATTTTTCATAAACCACGAAATAAAAAATATTCACGTAAAATGGCGGAGATTGGAAAAATTTAACCAAATTTTGATAGTTTCGTTCTGCAACAAAAAAAATCCCAGACATCAAATATCAGCTCATTTGACTGGAGATATATTCGGGGGGAAATATATTTATATCAGACTAGATCTAGGAAGTCTAAAACAGATAAAATAAACCTGCCAAGTGCGAGTCGGACTCGCGCACGAAGGGTTCCGTACCATTGACTATGCCCCCCTTAAATATTTATTTAATTTCAATTTTATTATTTATTATTAAAGTAAAAATACAACTGAGCATTTTGTGAATAGTTCAAGTGCCTACCTGTTTTCATTTATTGATAGCGAGCAAAAATAGACAAAAAATTGTTTTTTTTATGGAAGCCCCCATTAAATATTCATTTTATTTTGTTTTTAGTATTTGTTGTTATAGCGGCAACAGAAATACATAATTAGTGAAATTTTCAACTGTCTAGCTATCGAGGTTCTTGAGATACAGCCTGGTGACAGACAGACGGACGGACAGACAGCGAAGTCTTAGTAATAGTGTTCCGTTTTTCCCCTTTGGGTACAGAATCCTAAAAATTACTCCCGCACCTCCGTATTTTATGGCAAAATATGACCAAAAATTCTTATTGTTATTTGAATGAGAAGGTTCATCAATACGTACTACTATTTTCACGAAAATTTTGCACGTTACCGAGGTTAGATATTACACATTAATTTAATGTTCGACCTATTGACAGAACTGAAGTTCATACGAATATAATTAGTTCTGACTGTCCACGAACTCTCTTTATTTCAGTTGGAAACTATACGCTGTGGCCGAATTTGAATTCCTAGTATTGGTCGACCTGAGCAAGCAAGAATTCTCAGTAAAGCCACAATTTGTTTAGTCGTACCTGCTTATTCCAAGAAATCCCCCCTTTAATCTTGGTATTCTCGATCTTTCCAGTAAAAGTGACAGATGACGCGTGTTGTTTTGTCAACTGTTTGGAGCTTTACAGTTGTGCGAAAAGAGATAACCAATTTGGATAATTGGAGATACTTTGAATTTATAAATAATCACAGAAAATTTCTACAGATATTACTAAAATTATCAGATTTCTACCAGATGATTTTTCTATATGTAGTTTTTCTGTGATCAATACACTAATTTGTATTTGATATTGGATGTTTTTGTCCGTTACTTTGTGATAATACGTTTAAAATATAAATGAGAAACAATAATCTTTGTTCTTCATCACTATTATATTTATATATTTCTAAAGATTCTGAAATATTTTGCAGCATCTGCAAAATTCTCATATTTGACTATGACCTCCTTAAATATTTATTTTATTTTAAATTTATTATTTATTATTAAAGTAAATATACAACACAGTATTTTGTGAAAATTACAAGTGCCTACCTGTTGCCATTATTGATATCATCGCGTTTGTTGTATGGGAGTCCCCTTAAATATTCATTTTATTTTGTTTTTAGTACTTGTTGTTATAGCGACAACAGAAATACAAAATTTTTGAAAATTTCAACTGTCTAGCTATCGGGGTTTTTGAGATACAACCTGGTGACAGACAGACAAACATACAGCGAAGTCTTAGTAATAAGGTTTTGTTTTTACCCTTTGGGTATACTAAAAACAAGTATATTGTTTCTCATTTATAGTGATGATTTGTGGTAATTTCGCTCTTATAAAAAAGTTATAGTAAATAAAAAATAATTATTTGAATCCAGTAGGTACCGAAAACACGCCGACAGTTCCCGAACAAACGCAAGCGCGTGTGACGTCACAATGTTGATATCTACTCATCGTAGCGCACAGCTGATACACTGTTCTGGCTTTTAGGTCATCAGGTATATTATCGAAATTTGCCTTTATAAATCGTTTATCACACATATCTAAATAAAAGTAGCTATTATAAATAATTTTTGCACTAAATTTCGGATATAAGCCGTTTACCCTGTACTATTGGGAAATTCCTTTAACATTATGACGTCAAAAAATGTTTTAAAAGGTTAAGTAGTATAATTTATGATAAATATTTAAAGTACTTAAAAAAATTAAATTTTTTTTCCAAAAATCCAATTGCTTATGGTACATTTACCTGTTGAACTTAAAACTATGAAAAAAGATGAATAAAAATTCACAAAGTTAATTCTGAAAGATTAGGATTAAGCTAAGATTATATTGAATAATATATACCATTTGATATACAAAAAAATTACTCTTGTATTTCGAAAAATTGCGTCAAAATTTAAAGCTGTAAAAGTTATGAAAATAAATACTCGAAGAAGCTTCAGGAGGTAACATTTTGATTTCTACGAGGATTTCTATGTGAAAAGTATCATTTTGCACATTGATTTATATAGTTGCAGTGTTTATAGTTATATATGAAAAAGAGATATTCTTTCCAAAAGAAAATTTATTTACTGTTAATAAATATTCATCAGTGTATAATTAAGCCGCGATGAATATTATTATGTATGATTTATCCATATTTTAGTGGAGAAACATTTTTTACTCAATTTAACCCAGTTTTCTCGCAATTTTATACTTTTTTTTGCGGGAAAAAATTTACGTACTATTTGCCGAGACCAGCCCCTCCCCCACGTGTGATTGAGTGAGATTTCTCTCGACTCCCCTCCCCCTAAACACCTCATGTAATTAATAGATGCCCCCTAGCGACGTCACCATCACAATCACCTGCTGACTTAATTCGCAGCAAAAAAAATGACGAGGACGAAACCTCAAGGCCTTTAAACTCTTCTGGGAATCCTGATGATATTTATCGCAAAATTCAGCCGTAAAATACTTAGAAAGCAATAATTGGTAAGCAAATAGAGCCGGTGGAGTCGTCGTCAACTGGCGTATTTGAACAACAAATTCACGGTTGCGCAATTTCTTGGAACTATGTGTTTGCATCGAGATCGAAAGGCAGTTAACCTGAACGGAGCGTATTCACTACTGTGTTGTTTTCAAACTCGGCTGAAAAGATTCCGAATCGATAGGTTGAGGTGAAGGAAACGATAAAAAATTTTGATTTCTTCTGAGAAGAAAGATTGCCAGAAATTCACATAACCTAAATAAAAATCTTCATCACTTCAAGTTTCGGACTAATCACTTACATTTCAGCTCTTGGTATGTGACATTTCGTAGGACAAATTGCATGAATACGACAAGAGGACGTATAGGGAGTACGATAATTTTAATAAATATATATATATATATATATATATATATATATATATATATATATATATATATATATATATATATATATATATATAATTAAGTGAAACTAGGACATTTATTTGAAATTAATCAAACAAACCTGCTAGCGGAGCTGGTTATAAGAGTTCACGAAGCATCGAAATATCTACATCTACGTGGCGCCACCATTGTGTTGCTAGAAGGAAAATATAAGACCGTTTGAAATGTTGGGTTGGTTATCACTCTTTCGATGGATGGATGATAATGATGAGCCCCAATAAGGGCGAAACAGTCTGTCTATCAGTTTCCATCTATTGTGATAAACAAATTAACATTTCTAACAAGTACCGTCTAAGGTAGATGTAGATATTTCGATGCTTCGTGAACTCTTATAACCAGCTCCGCTAGGAGGATTGTTTGATTAGTTTCAAATAAATGTCCTAATTTTATAACCACGGTACGTGTGCAACTATTTCAAAGGTTGTACAACTATGTCAAGGGATGTGTACTATGTGAAGGGGTGTGCAAGTATGTCAAGGGATGTGTACTATGTGAGGCAGTGTGCAACTACGTCGAGGGTTGTGTGTGCAAGTATGTCAAGGGCGTTGCAACTATGTCAAGGGGTTTGAAACTATGTCAAGAAGTGTGCAACTATGTCGAGGGGTGTGCAACTATGTCGAGGGGTGTGCAACTATGTCAAGGGCTTTGCAACTAGGTTAAGGTGTTTGAAACTATATAGAGAAGTGTGCAACTATGTCAATAAGTGTTGAAACTATGTCGAGGGGTGTGCAACTATGTCAAAGGTTATATGTACAACTATGTTAAGGGATGTTTTCTATGTGAAGGGGTGTGCAACTATGTCAAGGGTTGTGTGTGCGACTATGTCAATGTGTATGTGACTTGACCTTAACGTCATGGGTGTCTATGAACCCGTTATTAAATGCCTAGATTGATGAAACATATCCGCATGTCTGCCAGATATTTTCTTATATTTATTTCTTGGGTATTTTGACTTGCACAAAATTAAAATAAATGTTTCCTGAAAACCTTTATTTCGACTTGAAGTATCTTTTGATTTAAATATTCCTTTGATCCAAAACTCCTGGATTACCTAGTTCATGAATATAAGAACGCATATAGTAGTTTTCGATCCATTTATGAATGAGTTTAGTATGATTCGAATACACAAGATTATCTTTCAGATAATGAGATTAGAGGATTAATCGTTCGAGTCATCTCATTATAGAAAACTCCGAAACATATTAACTCATCTACCCATCTGGAAAAATCACTCTATAATTTTATGATACAGAAGACCCGGCGACAGTAATAATTCGATGATAACGAATTTTAAAAAGCATCGTTAACTGACGGTGCTGACGTTAAAAAGTTAACTGGCAGCAATTTAGACTCGATGATTTTTTCATTCCCGATCGCCTAGCATGTACTGCAAATTCCCGTCCCACACATGATGCAAATTAAGTCTGTGACGCGCTCATGAATGGCGAATGCATTTTGACGGCGGGTCAATAAAATTCAACAGATAAAGGCGATTAAAATTGGCGCTGTCTTGGAGGGGTAAAGGCCAGGACGCCTGTTAAGTTTCGTCCGACGATTTGTATGCACTCGAAACCTGTGGAGAACTTCCTAGTGATTTCACGATTTGGATTTTTTAGAATTTCTTATGTTGGGTCAATTGAACATCAAAATAAATAGTTTTTGTATTTGACTGGATATCAGACAAGAGAGGTTCTTTCACGTTCAATATAATCAAAAGAAACATGTCTATTTTTACTCTCAATTAAATACGAAATATTACCCTTGGGCAGGGCTTCCCAAACTTATCTCAACTGTGACGTCCTTGGGAATTTGCCATTTCTTGACGACGCCCTTGCCCCCTCTGGCTAAAAAGTAGCTGCCAGTTGTAGTTCTAGCCTAGTAACAACTCCAAAAAACATTTATAATTTTTATTAAAAAATAAGAAAAAGACAAAACATAAGAACGAAACTGAAAAGAGATATACATATATTTCAATTTGTTGACTGGCTACTAATGAGCAGGATGTGCTTTCTTTTCTGAGCATAGCTTTTCAAAACGGGGCTCAAGTTTGGAAATTACCACTGTCATCTCTTTCTCTAAATTTATTTTCGATCTGTACTTCTTCTTTAGTACTGTAACTGCAGAAAGATCTGTTTCGCACTAGTACGATGCGAATGGTAATAGAACCTTCAATGCTGCAGTGCTAATGGCACTATATTCGTGAGAAACTGAACTCCAAAATTCAAGCAGCTTGTCTGTACTGGAGCTTAAGGCTGGAGTCACAGGACAATTCTATTAATTGTTCTTCCTCTGTAGATATAGTTGATGGTGAGGTCGACATGAAAGGGTTCCTAACCAAGTCATATTGCTCAAGAGTTTCGGGAAAAAATCTACTTATGTAGATGGCCTCACGAGTTTCTCAGGATAATGCCGCGACGCCCAGGGCGTCGCGACGCACAGTTTGGACGCACTGCCCTAGGGTATTTTGGAAAAATAGCGTCCAAGGGCCTAGGAAATTTACTTTGTTTGAACATATACAGCACATAAAAATAATTTTGCGATTCACTCAATCCGGGGTAGAAGGAAATACCAATCTCCGCCAAGATATAGTGAAAACTGCTACAGCTGTAGATGCGCTTGTGCTAGGAAAAACTAGGCGGGTAATTTTTCCCAATTTGATTTAGGAACTGTTGCAGAGAAATCAACTTTTTCTTGCTTCTTATCTTCTTATGAATTATTACTGCTTTACGTAACATTGAGAATTTTGTCCTAAGGGAATTTGGAGAATATGACTCTGACAAATCTTGAGAATAAGCCATCAAAACGGTTTCGTCGATATGGTACATGACATGTAGTGTTTCGTCAGCCAGACCTCAAAATGGAGATATTCTATCTCGTGAATCCACCTAGTTTTTCCAGGCACCAGCGCATCAACAGCTTTAGCAGCTTTCACTGAAATATCTTGGGGATATTGGTATTTCCTTCGACATGGGACATTTTCGGCGAGGCAAAATTAATTTCATTTGCTGTCTTATTGACAAATAACTCACAACCAGAGTTACCGTCATTACGTTATGACTTTTTCTTCAGGTAAATGCTAGTACCTAGTACCTACCGAATTTGTTCTGAATTAGATTTTTTTCAAACAGTATATGAGTTTCGACACCATAGTGTTCCCACTCATCCTGAAAGGGTGAATGCTAGCAGGATCAGGATAATCCTAATGAAACGATTAAAATAATTGCTGTTTCATCCTTGATGGGACTTCATTAGTTTATCTATCAACCGAGTATAGTGACCATACAGCATGCCCCATTTGCCACGACCAATATTGGTGTAGCTTTTTCTTCAACTTAAAGCGAAAACCACTCATGTATTGGTAATAACAAGAGTAGCTTTTCCATCGAAACCGATCTAAAAGGGAACCTATTCGCTGTTTGTTTAGAAATGATTTCTGACAAACGGAGTGCGTCTTTTGATTAGTCAATTCAAATCAGTTAATAAACACAAAGTTATGAATAATACAAAACCCGTTCAATGCTCCAATTGTTTCGCTATTTCAATGTTACGCAAGAAACATGAAGGTATGCATTAGATATTGAAACCCGCCAATAATTATTTGAATTAATTATCGAACGGCATGATAGCGTATGTAACTGGGAAGGCGAAACGCCGAGATTGACGAAAGTGTTATAGAATTTAGAAAACTCTATCGCAGCGAGCTGCATTAGAAGAGCAGGTTTTCATAACGTTTCCAGTTTAAAAATTATATTCATTAAATTATGATTTTTTTTCCAAATTCAAAAAAAATGCACCCTTTAATGTGTAAACAATATTTATTTCCTCCTCCGGGGGGTCAACCCTCCAACCAATTCATATAAAAATAAATAGCATTCAAGATATCGTACGAAACTACCTACCTAACAAAGGTTCAACCATATGGTACCAAAATTGCGTCTTCTATCGTGTAAACAAGATTTATTTCCTTGGGGTGTCGACCCCCCAACCAATTCGCATTAAAACCTATTCCATTCAATATATCATACGAAACTACCTACTCACAAACTTTCAATTCTATTGCTCGAAAAGTACGCCTTTATCATGCAAACAAGATTTATTTCTTCCCCCAGGGGGTCAACCTCCCAAGCAATTCGAACCAAAACCGATTCCATTCAAGATATCTCTCGAAAATACCAACCTACAAACTTTCAACCTTATTACTCCAAAATTACGCCCTGTATAATGTGAACAAGATTTATTTCTTCCCCCAGGGGGTCCACCCCACTACCAATTCAAACAAAAACCAATTCCATTCAAGATATCATACAATACTATCTAGATACAAACTTTCAACCCTATTGCTACAAAATTGCACCTTCTGTCGTGTAAACAAGATTTATTTCCCCCCCAGGAGGGCATACCCCTCAACCAATTCGAACCAAAACTAATCCCATCCAAGATATGATGCGAAACTACCTATTTACAAACTTTCAACCTTATTGCTTCAAAATTGCGAACTAAAAACAATTTTCAAAGTGAAAACCTGCTAAAAAAATTAGTCGGAAAATCAAAACAGTTCAAATACATATGAAAACGGATTCAGTGGCTTGGTTTATGTTGAAATGAATAGAATTTTGAAATAAAATCAATTTGCTGAATTTCTCTCATGTTTTGTTGTCCAACATTTTATGCTTTGTTACCGTTGTTTAAAATAAGCACCTCAAAGTATGAATTTTCGATTCATTAACGCCGTTTCGATATTGTTTTTTCATTGATTGAATTAATTCGAGCATTATATTCCCTTCAAAATATCTTTCAAATTGAACAGTGAATATAAATTAGCATTTGTGTGTGAAAGTACGCGAAAACCGAAAATTATAATTTTAAATAGCACCAAAATTTTCGTTACTGCACCTTTCCTCAGAATTTGGTCTGAAAATCACCCCAACTTTATCGTATTACTCCACATTTCTACCCATTTGATGTAGCCGAAAAAAAAGTAAGTAGGTAAGTACGTATAAATAAATATATGAGATTTTTATTGAGGTAAAATTCTGACTATTCATGCCCTGATCTATCACCAGTTCCAATATTGTTCACCCTGAAGGTACATAGGTGAAAATTAATATTCATTTGCACTAAAAATGGCAGCGTTTATTGTAAAAATAATAATAGAATAATACGCTGACTAAGTTCATTTGAAAAATTGATGATACATCAAATTAACACTCCAACAGAGCTAGTTTCATGAGACTAGACGGCATGGAATTTCCATTCATCATTCAAGGGAGAATGTTAGAAAATTCGAATGTATATATATATATATATATATATATATATATATATATATATATATATATATATATATATATATATATATATATATATATATATGTATATAATGTTTGTATGTATGTATGTAAGAGCTTATGTATTTTAGCGTTGTTTACATGATAAAGGGCGCAGTTTTGGAACAATAGGGTTGAAAGTTTGTAAATAGGTAGTTTCGTATGGTATCTTGGATGGGATTGTTTTTGGTTCGAATTGGTTGGGGGGTTGCCCCCCTGGGGGGAAATAAATCTTGTTTACAGGATAAATGGCGCAATTTCGTAGCAATAGGGTTGAGAGTTTGTGAATAGGTAGTTTCGTATATCTTGTATGGGATTGTTTTTGGTTCGAATTGGTTGAGGGGTTGACCCACTGGAGGAGGAAATAAATCTTGTTTACACGATAAAGCTCGCAATTTTGGAGTAATAGGGTTGAAAGGTTTTCAAGTAGGTATTTTCGAAAGATATCTTGGATGGGAATGGTTTTGGTTTAAATTGGTTGGGGGGTTGACCCCCTGGGGGAAGAAATAAATAATGGTTGTATGATAAAGGGCGTAATTTTGGAGCAATAGGATTGAAAGTTTGTGACTAGGTAGTTTCGTATGACATAGGTATTGGATGGGATTGGTTTTGGTAGGAATTGCTTGGGGAATTGACCCCCCCAGGAGGGGAAATAAATCTTGTTTACACGATAGAAGGCGCAATTTTGGGACCATAGTGTTGAAACTTTGTATGTAGGTAGTTTCGTAAGATATCTTGGATGATATTTATTTCGATATAAATTGGTTGGGACGTTGACCCCCAGAGGAGAAAATAAATATTGTTTACACGATAGAGGGCGCAATTTTTGTTTTTTGGATATGGTACAAAAATCACAATTGAACGAATAGATTTTTCAAACTGGATACGTTTTGAAAACCAGCTTTTCTAATGCAGCTCACTAGTATAGAGTTTTTTTTTCTTTAGCACCGCTATTTAAATATATATTCAATGTATTTTTGTACACATGATGCACTTCGCAAGTAGCCCTGACCGATTTTTCAATCAATTCTCATCTCACCTCGACCAGCTTAGCCTTCAATACGCGATGCACTTCGCTGTAGGGTTAACCACCACGATTTTCTCTATTTACCTAATTCTCACACACACATATATTCCCTCTGGGGCAAAAATACGACCTTTAGGACGGAGCTCTGCTGCGTGAGCGTTTTTTTCGCATTGGGCATTTGTTTTTTCGATACAATACTCGTTCAGAAGTTTGTTTTGGCGTTCGCGAGGGCCCCTCGATTTATATCGTAATGCTAGGAAATTTTTTCATTCGAAATTCCCGAATTTGAATTTCAAATTCAAGGGTCAGCAATTTCAACTCACGGTCAGGGACAGGAAGCACCACGATGTTATTAAGTATTCAGAATTGCATCATTCTATCCTGATAATACGCGAATCGAATTGAATGAGAATATTACTACCAAACTCGGGACTCAAACATTAACATTTCCGAGAAATAATTACCACATTTTCAGTAACGATAACCGCAAACAATGGACTACAATTCGAAAGTTTACATTAAACATGTAAAAAAGAATTTCTCAAGTATATAAGTATATATATATATATATATATATATATATATATATATATATATATATATATATATATAAGTATATAAGTATATATATATATATATATATATATATATATATATATATATATATATATATATATATATACGAGGATATATTGAAAAATTCTTAGCCTACTATAGAACCAAACAAAATTTCAATGTCAAAATATTTTATTACTCAACATATTCTCCTCTTAATTGTATAAATTAATTACAGCGAACCTGCAACGTCTCTAGACCTTTCAAAAAAAATGTTTCTTCTTGCTCTGCAAAGCAGACCTCCACAGCTTTTATGCCCTCCTCGTTGGAAGAAAATTTACGACCTTTTAAACTTTTTTTCAGTTGAGGAAAGAGATGATAGTCGGACGGAGCCAAATCTGGTGAATAAGGGGGGTGTTCTAGTAATTCAAACCCTAAATCACGAATTTCTTGCATGGCAACATGAGATTTGTGTGCAGGGGCGTTGTCCTGCGAAAACAAAACACCTCTGGATAGCTTTCCGCATCTTTTCTCTCTCATTTTTTCCCGTAGAGTGGTCAGTAATGTCGAATAGTAATCTCCAGTTATTGCTCTACCCTTATCTAAAAAATCAATCATGATTACTCCATGGCATTCCCAAAAAACTGAAGCAAGAACTTTTCCAGCAGATTTTTGGACACGAAACTTCTTAGGTCTTGGAAAACCGGAGTGTCGCCATTCCATCCATTGTTGCTTTGTTTCTAGATCGTTGAAATGTACCCAAGTCTCATCCATAGTAACAATTCGGTTTAAGAAGTCTACATCGTTTTCAAATCGAGCACAGATCGAACGCGATGCCACTACCCTTGCACGCTTTTGGTCAACATTCAAACATTTGGGGATCCATTTTGCAGCAATTTTTCTCATGTCCAAATTGACATGAATTATATGATGAACGCGATCGTATGAAGTATTCAGTGCTTCAGATATCCGTTTTAGCCAATTCAACGGTCTGTTAAAATCATGTCATGAACTGCATCGATATTTTCGGGCACTGACACAGAAACTGGCCTTCCCGATCGGTCATCATCTTCAATCGAAAATTTACCTCTTTTGAATCTTGCAGTCCAATTTTTCACGGTCGCATACGAAGGACATTGACCACCAAGGGTATTAAGCATATCTTCGTAAATCTGCTTACCTCTTAACTCTTTCAAATAGAGGTACTTGATGATGGCTCAATACTCCAATTTTTCTATTTTCACAATTTCGGTGGACCTATTTTTTCTTTTAACTTATTGCGTAACTCTGGTTTACTTTTTGGACGTCAAACTTTACACTGACACTTCTAATAAGTTATTGTTCGTTGCTATGGTAACGCAATATTTTGTTTATGCAGAGAACTGGTCTAGGCTAACTAGATATCAATACATCCTCGTATATAGGTATATATATATATATATATATATATATATATATATATATATATATATATATATATATATATATATATATATGTATATATATATATAGTAGCTTTCCTTTATTATATTTTTAGAAGTATTTGTTCTTGGGTTTGGTAAGTTATCCTACATATCAAGTTTTTTTTATCTTTCATATTGTTTACTGTGTTTTAAAGTTTCGGCTATTATTGCCTTCATCAGAAAAAAATTTAATCTCATATTGTGAGTTAGCCTATTATGTGTCTAACCGTTCTATTTTAAAACGTACCTATCATATTAGGTATTACATGCTTCTCGTACAGAAATTGAGTTTTGGAAGCAACTAAGAAAGTATTTTCCTTGGGGTTGCAATCAATGCGGATTGGCCATATTCAAGTGAAACTCTTTGTTAAATTTGTCGAGTTTTCGAAAGAATTTATTTTCATTACCAAATCCTATTGTAGCAGGTAAATTTGTACAATGATAATAAACTTGCCAACTTGAGGTTGCATAAAAATTGCATCCATTTCACAGTGAAAAATCTACACGGACAAAACGTAAGTTTTTTTTTTAGGATGGATAGGGACCTAGCAGGATTACTTACATCTTAAAAATATTCAAAGTTGTTATTTTTTAAATGGAATATCCTATATTATTTCATTTTTGAATTTTACGATAAAAACAAATGCCAACTTCATTGAGGTTTAATTCACCCAAACCTTATGGTTCTTGAAATATCTCGTATTTTGTGAAAATGTAGTACTTAGCAGTTTTAACGCTTATACTCTCAACTGGTGTTTTCTTGTTTCGAACCAAATTAATGATAAGGCTTACTAACTGAAACAAACTTTATGTCGCACTTGTGAAATATTGACTACTTACTTAACTTAGACTTGGTGTGTAAAAATAAAGGTAAAATAAATGCAATCTTTAAACTAACTTGTTAAACGTAAATGGAACACCCCGTATTTCATGTCACCAACAGATGTAAAATTTAATTGTCTATCGAATACTTACTTCTTAGTTTACTCTTCTATTAAAGCGTGTTTTTTTTTAAACTATTATTTATTTTCTAGTTTTAAATTTGGTTATCTACAAAAGCGTGTTTTTTGTATTTACTTATTTATTTTCTATGTTTTAGTTCTACAAACTAAAAAAGCTTGTTTTTTTTAAAACTATTATGTATGTTTGCTTTCATAGTTTTAAAACGTTTTTAAACGCGTACCTACTTGGCATAAAGAAACTACCGGGTATCGGATTTGGAAAATCTTTAATCCTGAATGTCCTGATCAGGATAATGGGACAAACTATTCGAATTATTATTGCATTGTCATCTATTCTTGATAAGCGCGCAAAGTTTCAAAACAATCCGACGTTTGAAGGGGGTGAAAATCACGTTCAAAATTCCGTTACATAGATACATACCTACCAAGCTAATAAGAACATGTTAAAAAGTACTTTTGATACTTGCTTTGGAGTTTTAAACTAAACTATGTGCTACATATTGGAAACAATGTTAGCATTATATTCAACGCAGACAAAGCCAATGCTCTTCAACATCGGAGTGAATAGTGATTTTGAAATTAATTCCTAGTGATGGATCTATTCTTTCAGACTCACGAATTTGACGAAACACAAAAGTAATAATCGAATTTCTAAGAATGTAGAAAGTTCTATTGAGGAAGTAATTCGAGTTTCCACTAACAAATTCCTCGATAAATTCACTATCCGATATCGTCAAACCAAAAATCTTCATGTAATGTCATATGACCTGATATTTCTCAGATAGATTAGTTGAAAAAATCATTTCTCTCCGAACAAGTTTGAATTCTATGGTGTAGAGGCCTCGGTAGACCAGCGGTAAGGCGTACCGCTTGTAAGCCGAGGATGTGGGTTCGAGTCCCACCTTGCTCTTGGGTGTTGTGTATGTCCGGAATTTAGTGGTTCTAATTATAAAGATTAATTGTTGGGTGATGTACATCGTTTACAAGCCCATTGGCCGTTCGGAACCGGCGTTAAACTGTAGGTCCCTCGAGTTAAAAAAAAAAAAAAAAATTTATGATGTGAATGACGAATATACCTTACAATAGAAAAGTTGCAGACATGCCTATATATTTTATACCTAGTTTCCCAGACAGGTTTCAACAATGATGTAATAACATATTTGAAGCAAATAAGTAAGCAAAAAAATTTTGGGTAAACTTCTATTTCGAAGACCACTAAAATTGGAATGACAATATTCTGGAGCATAAAAAAGTTACAATAAAACTAATTTTAGGAAAGCACAAAAAATATTTACCTTTAAATTAAAGAGGTGCATTAAAAAAGCTCCTTTTATTATAATAAAAAGTGTCTTTAATATTTTGTAAAGCATTCACAATCGAAAGGCATACAATTTGTCCTAAGTTTATCGATCCACGATAATGGCCTTGTTTCTAATCATTAGCCAATAGTACATCAAAAGTTTATATAAAACTCAAGCCTCCACGTATTAGCTAGTTTACCTACTTTTAATGTTGTTTCTACCTCATTTCCTGGTGTTTACAATGATCAATGTGTTACTCATATTTAAAAAAAAGCTTCTAACCTTCTATACTTATATTCTTGAATATTTGAATGTAAATTTCATGAACACCGCCAAGCTGATCCATAATCCTTAGTTTTCCCAAGAAATTGACTCAAATCCTTCCTATTTATGGAATGTTTACGAATATTCAATTATTTTCCAATCCTACGCGAAATTCAGTTGGCATTCCTGAAACTGAGGTATTTCGGGAGCTCCAATGTCAAAACGGTAAACTATGAAAGAAGCATACAGCAAAAACACTCTTCGTTCCAATAATTATTATTACAAATATAACCAGAAAAATGAACTTTACGTCACCTCTGGCAGAGCCAACTCGATCGAATACGGCAGGAATCCGTAAGTACGCAGACAGCGACGTGGGTCAGGAGAAAAGGGGGAAGATTCATCAGAGACAGTGT
Organism: Cynegetis impunctata; assembly: GCA_030704885.1. Lineage (NCBI taxonomy): Eukaryota > Metazoa > Arthropoda > Insecta > Coleoptera > Coccinellidae > Cynegetis > Cynegetis impunctata. The sequence goes on from JARQZK010000735.1 coordinate 703,719, forward strand.
ATGACGCCAGTGCGATAGTCTGAGCGGCGCCAAGTAATAATTCGTGCGAAACAATCGTCAACACTCGTGTGATACACAGATTGAACCCTCGTAAACAATGAATGACTATATTGGCCCGAAATCAGATGACATTGATTGATTAATAGACGAAAATGTACTTACTTGAACACTGTAGGAAACAACTCCTACACGAAATCACACCTTCATGTTTACATCATAGGATAATCATTCGAATGGCACTTAATCTGACTAAAAAACGTCAGCACACATCGAAAATCTTACGAAAATATCCGTATGTAGTTATGATAGGTTTAAAAATTCACAAATCGTTCCGAAATTCGCGAATTTCACGATATAATGTTGGCACTTGAGTTTCAACTGATGTTTCGTATAATCACAAACAAAGGTATATCAAACTGTATCACTTATCTTCATAACTTTCTACTAAATTTGAGATAAATCCAAAAGATACTGCGTGTATATTACACACTAAAATGATATGGTGGCTCGCACGGCGCCATGTTTACTTGTTTCAACCTTCCATCTCTGTCTAGTAAACATTAATGACAAAGAACATCACTGGTCTTGTGTTCAAGCATTGCCCGAATCTCCATCTCGTTTCGCTCTGCGAAAATCGTATTTGTTTATCTTCGTTCTCTGTCCAGCTATTTGTATTCTGTTCATTCCTGGTTAACTTTCAAACCTGTTCGTTTTCTGTCTTTCTCTTTGGTTGGATTCACCTTAAGGGTCGGCACCCACCGTAACGCTGTGACAAGTGTCACTACGATATTGTCATTAGGGCAGGTATAATGGAAAGCAATGTTGTCAAATTTACTCCCTAAATTGGTCCCTTTTAATACTTTTTGAAACATTTCTAGATTATTTTGTGAAAAATACCGTAGAAACTACTTGAAAACCTTTACAAAGCGATTTTTCTATTCGGCGGTGAGTAATCTGTACTGTATAAACAAATTAATTATATTAATTTTCTATCAGTTAAAATTTCATTATTATATCCTTGATGCAAAATAGCAGTCTATGTTGTATCAAGTCTAATTTTTATCTTTCCAGAAATTAATAATTTCATTATGTGGTAAACAAGTCATAATGGCAGGTAAAAATTCAATATTTTGAGTAATGTTGGATCGAAAAACTACAATATGTTCAATTGTGTTAAATCTTATGAATTGATTGATATTTCTCCATAAAGTCAGACAATAACTTTATATTATATTTATTAATTTGTCGTATTTAGTCACAGAGTAATATATATATATATATATATATATATATATATATATATATATATATATATATATATATATATATATATATATATATATATATATATATTATATATATATATATATATATATATATATATATATATATATATATATATATATATATATATTACATATAGGCTGTGTTGAAATATTTATTCAGCGGCTTCGTTGTTTTAAAAACGTGCAATTTCGAAAGCTACGAAGTAAAATTCTCACTCCTAATGAAAATTTCACTTTCTAAAAAATGTAGTACAGTTTGTTTAGGAGAAAGATCATTTAATCTGTTAATATATGTTGTGAACTTCAACTTTGGGTTACATAGAAAGAACAGATGATCTTATTTGGTCATTTTTATGTTATCTGTTAGACTGAGTATAAATATAAGACACTATTAGGTTAAAAAAATAAAGTACTTTAATGATAATCCCAAGTACAGGTAAAAAAAATGAATAAAACCATCAGAAGAAAAGTAAGAAAATATTTTTTATATATAAACTTGCTAGACTGTCCTGTTATGAGTAGATCAGTAATGAGCTTTATGTCAATGTTTGACATATGACAGAATAGATCGATGTTGCAATACATAACAATATCAAGTTGTTTTGAAGTTAGGAATCATGTGTCATTTTCATTTAAGTAATACTTTTATTAATGGACGTAAAATTTACTTGTAAGTTGGATTTCGTCAAGAAGATCACAAATAGATTAGGTATATCAAGAATAAAAAATAGTTTCAAGTTTTCGAATTGTGACAAATTTGAATATTCTCACATGATCAACATTCATATTAAGTAGGTATAAGTTGTTCATGACTGACATGAATTTTTTTTATTAAATCACCATTGTTCTAAACATATGATACTTGTTTTTGAGAATTAATAGAATCATTTATAAATTTGTTTCAATTCATCAAAATATTCATATAACGCTTAAAAAATTATACTATATATTAAAAATAGGTTATAGTCACCAATTTTGTAGAAGTAGCATTCAAGAGTGCGAAATTTAATCAGATTTGGAATAAGAGAGATATGTGTGATTCAAAAGTAGCTCAAAATTGTTTATTTATTTTATATCATAACCAAAACAAATTTGATTTATTTTACCTTCTTCACATTGCAAAAAAAAAAACATTAGCAACAACAAAATAAGAAATTAGTAACACATACTGTAAAAAATTACAAGCACTTAAGAACAAATTTCAAATTAACTGCAAACACTCTTATTAGAAACTGATTTGGTCACATTAACAAAATCATTGCAACATAGTAAACTAATTAATCTAAGTTTTCACTAGATATAATTGATATATTTGATTAGAAATAACCAAAATAATAATTCAGTTTTTCAAATCTGAAAATTCATCAATAATATCCACTTGAAAGATCATTAAACATATGCCATTGACAAAAACTTTATAGTAGAGTGTAAAATTTACAGTAACTCAATTTATGAATATTCTTTCTCCCATGAAAAAGTTTGTTACTTGTTTGACAACTCCACAAAAATCGTTGTAAATCTAGAGCACTGATATTATTTTCAAATTTATCCGAACGGTGAAGTTGTGCTCAGTGTACTGACCTTTACAATTCATTGTTGCTCTCTTCCTTTCTCTTTCTAAATCTTTCACTCTTCGTTTCCACAAAACATTCGATAATAGTGCAAAGTCTATTTTAAATAAACGTCAAAATCTACATTACACAGAGTACGTAATTCTTCATCAATATATCGAATGCACCTTAATGACAACTCAGAAACGAATATAGACAGTTCAAAGGTCGTATCGTCGTACAAAGCAAGATAAGGAAATCGGAATATAAATTAAATTTAAAATGTGCTATATTGAATGAATAAACCTGGATAATCTGAACAGATTTGGATGGGGATTACCAAGAATTTCAGTTGAATTCGTAATACGGTATGTTATATCACGTTCTAAATTTAGCAGGCTACGAGATCATCATAAATTCGGTACCAGATTGTCATCTCAGTGTAGGTAGTAGGAGGCTGTGGTAGGAGATCAGAGAATAAAAGACGGTCACAGATCGCCCCTGGCGAAGGCAGCTGTATCTCGATTCTGAGAATGAATTTACTGGAATCGCTCTCTTTTCTCTGTTTAGCATGGCGGAATTTCCTACTAATGCAGTTCTTTGTCTACGTTACGCCGGCTGCGTTCGCCTCGGAATCTCCTAAGGTTCTCTCTCTCTCGGCAACTGTCATTCGTCCTTCTTTATGTAACAGGTTTTATAGTGCGATCTTGCTCTGCAGGAATCTCCTCTGCGTCCTTGTTCAGCAAAGTTGGCGACTCTGGGGCGTCCAGTGTTGCCGGTTTATTGTTTGTCCGTGAATTATGGAATTCAACTTTCACAAACGTCAATAACAATATAGGTGTAAAATTATTTCAACCAGTCTTTTCGACCAGATTTTTAAAAAAATATTGATGTATATTTCATACTAACGAAACTGAAATAACTGAATATACATTTTGAACAATCAAAATAATAACTGAGTCTTGATAATGAGTATCTAAATATTTTTATATAGTGAAACGTAAGCCAAGTGTGTTTTATTTTAAAGTTTATACTTCATTAATTAAAATAATTATTCTCAATAATATAAAATTGTTTCTGCTAGGAAATGAAATTAATTTAATAAGATTAACTTTGGTAGTTAATTGAAGTTATAATAATTTATTAGTAAAAGAAGATAAGCATTCAATAAAATATCTGTAAAATGATTGTCAATTTCTGGAAAAAACTCAGTCTTAAAATCGAAAAAAAAGGTTCTCCAAAAGAAAAAAAGAAACATTACCCTGCACACATTTTTAATTAATGACAGTGCTACAGTTTATTTCGAAGCTGTCAAAATTTTGACTGAAATTGAACAAATTTCGATAGTTTTATTCTTGCTGAAGATACCAAATTTTAGGTCATTTGGTATGATGGAGATTCTCGATATAGTGCAACAGTGTATTATTTTTGGGAAAAATATGACAAAATACTAGGTTATCTTGAATTTTTGCTCCTGGAAATATCAATTTTATTTACGCAACATTCACGTTGAGATTGTGGTGGTATATTACACACATTTTTCGCATCATTGAACTTGATATTTCATTGTAAAATTGCTGTGACAGTCAAACTTCGTTTGTATCTCATATCAGATTCTTATAAAAGTTAAAATATCGTAAAATCATCCTTAAATAATTTTTCAATGAAGTATCATTTGTCAGAAATATTTTTAGAGATTTCTACAAGTTTGCAATATTCATTAGAAACCAATATTGTAACATTTGGACAAAAATCAAGCAGCCCAAATTATACTCCACAGAAATTCAAATATTCATAATTCTGTTAAATCTCACGATAACGAATTTCTCAAGTATACCTATGTAAAAAGTTATAATGAACTCGTAATTTAGATGTGTCTATTTTGACAATATGATGTAATGGTATTTCAAATTTACGAAAGCAGATATAAATTCTTCAATACTAATGATTTGAATCGAAATAAATATCTTTAGGAATTTTCTTGGCATTAATCCATTATGTATATTCAACTTGAAATTTCAAGGTCAGGAATCGCTTGAATTGACACCCTTTGAAAGTACAGAAATATTACATAAAGTGAACGAGGAAAATTCTTCACTTATTTAAAAAATTATCAAACAACTTTCCAATGAAGCAGGTTATATGCATTTCTCGACGCGAATTCTTCATTCACAATACAACGGTGAATTATAGAAAACGTCAAGTCATACCAACTCAAAATCTGCATAAAGCTGTTTCGATCTTATTAGATCTCATCAGTGCAGCTTATTTGACTGAATTAACAAATTTCTAATTGCTCCTCAATACAAATTGCAGTCTGGACTACTATCTGGATAACAATTAGAAATTTGTTAATTCACTCCGAGTCAAATAAGCTGCACCGATGAGATCTAAGAAGATCGAAACAGCTGTATGCAGATTTTGAGTCGGGGTGACCTGACGATTTCTATAATTCATTTTTGGAGTGTGAATGCAGATTTTCCGTCGCGGAGAACATATAACCAGCTCCCTTGGAAAGAGTTATCCTCGTTCACTTTATGTAGGGGAAGGTCGGGTGAGTTGACGAAGTGGGTAAGATGAAGAACGGCTAGTAATTTCTTCAAAGCTAGGTACAATGTAGGTTTTCTGTATGCTGCCGCGATCTTGCCAACTGTAGGGGACTTAAGTTAGGAACGCAACCCTGCGTAACCGTTCGCGGATACAGTGCAAATGAGTGTATCTCGCATGTCTGTTCTAACATAACCATCGTGTTAGATAAGCTTCTTGACCAATTGTTAGAGGTATTTTGACATTTTATTGTGCTTAATTACTAGTAATGAATGTATTTCATAGCATGTTACTATAATTATTATCGATATCTTGTTTGTCTTGGAAATATGCTCTCCGGCTTTAAACATAACCTTAATGGGTAATATGGTGCGGGTAAGACAGTGGTGGGGAAATTTTTTTTAAGACGGGCCATTTGTAATAACTAGACAATCGTAGCGGGCCAAAGAATAATGCTTAATCGTTAAAAAATTTATGTGTTCTATAAACATATACATATATTTAAATAACACTTATTATTTTAATAGTAAAAAAGCAAAAGGTAAGAAAATTATAAGCACAAAATATAAAATGAATTTAGTGTAGTTCTTGATGTGAAGTATTATCACTTTATTTTCTGGTGTCGTTACTGGTTGATGGTGCATGAGAAAAATGAAATTGAGACTGTTTCATCAAAATTTCATCATAGTCCGGTTCCATTTGCGAAACAGAAATTCTTGAAACTGATGAAAGGTGCTCATCTGTAATTCTGTTTCTTAAAGAAGTTTTCCTAAGCTTCATTGTTGAAAAGATTTGTTCGCATATATAAGATGAGCCGAACATTATCATTATATTCATTGCATGAGTAATTAGATTTGGGAATTTATCTGGACTTAAATTACGCAAAATAGCGGCCGTTGGAAAAATTTAACCAAATTTTAATAGTTTAGTTCTGCCTCGGAAAACATTTCAAATACAAAATTTCGGCTCATTAGGTGTGATACGATCCGCTGGAGATGCCAGTATGCGGTTGCAGAAATTTACCTAAATGTTGATACTTTTGTTCTGCAACGAAAAAAATTAACAAAATGAAAAAAATTGTTGGCTGATGACACAGGTCAAGGCCATTTAGGCAATCTGCCTATTGATTTAAAAAAATATCAGGTACCTAATTTCAGCTCATCTGAGTGAATGTGAGCCGCTAAAAATGGCAACATATATGTAAGACATGTAAAACTTTTCGAGAATTCTGGTCTAGGAGATCTAAAACGGATAAAAAAAAACCTCTCCCGCACCTGACTGCTTTCCTTCGATACACTACAATAGTATGTATTTTATGGGATAAAATAAGACTAAAAAAACCACAAAAATGATCACAAAAAGTAGTAGGGTTTCTCTTTACTATTAGCAAAAATATGCTCAGAGCCACACTCGCCACAAATAGTGAGCAATTAAATAATGATATCCTAGCTGTTAATTATCTACTAAGATTTTTAGAAAATACATGAAAACGGCAATAATTTTCAAACTATCAACAATCGGCTATCTTATCACGAAAAATATAAAAGTTGACCATGGTCAATTTAATATATTACATAAGGTAAACAAGGAAATTTCCTCAATAATTTAAAAAAATATCAAACAACTTCCCAAGGGAGCTGGTTATATGTATTCCGAGCTGCGAATTCTACATTCACAATCCAACGGGAATTATGATGTTTTCTATAATGCACCGTTGGATTGTGGATGTAGAATTCGCAGCTCGGAATACATATAACCAGCTCTCTTCGGAAGTTCTTTGATATTTTTTTAAATTATTGAGGAAATTTCCTTGTTTACCTTATGTAATATATTAAATTGACCATGGTCAACTTTTATATTTTTCGTGATAAAATCGCCGCAGGTAGTTTTTATGCGGATCGTCACATTACGAAGTAAGAACGCGTTCAAACATTCTCACGACGGCACTCTTAATCGGGCCGGATTAAACCTTTCCGCGGGCCGGACTTGGCCCGCGGGCCGTAGTTTCCCCATCACTGTTCTTGACCAATTGTTAGAGGTATTTTGACATTTATTGTGCTTAATTACTAGTAATGAATGTATTTCATAGAATGTTACTATAATTATTATCGATATCTTGTTTGTCTCAGAAATATACTCTCCGGCTTTAAACATAACCTCAACGGGTAATATGGTGCGGGTAAGATGACGAACTTTGTCATCTTACCCGCGCACAAAGTTTCGCCATAGTAAATTCATTTAATTTTACAGAATACCACAAAAATATACCTGGAGGTCCGAAAGGCGGTCCTGGAGCGAAGTGAGTCTGATTGGTGCGTTGGAGGCAGTATAGGTATGAGGGTGAATCTTGCAATAGTGCCTTTTCCAAAATATGAACGACCAGATAACAGAAAAATGACTGCCAGTATCATCACTAGCACGCCAATGAAAAGACAGTCGGAGGAGAAGTTAGAAAATGAAAGGCAGAAGGAAGATGCAAGACGACTGAAAAAACAAAAACATGTCAAAAATCAAAAGAAACCACAAGCGAAAAGATAAAAGCATTCCAAACCAAGAAAATAACGAAGAAATTATATTTTGTTTAGATTGCGATTAGCGTTTCGAAGATCCACCTACAGAAGTCTGGATTCAGCGCTCGCAATGCTTGAGATGGTGGCATGAATCTTGTACCGATTATCCTGGTATACAAGCATTCATATGTGACTTATAATATTCTTCAACTTACCGGCATATGTTCGTCATCTTAGCCTACCTTCTGGTAAGATGACGAATTTCTCTAGAACTTGATTTTTTATTTTTGTAAACAAAACAGTTCAGTTTTTTGAATTTTATTTTATGTTTTCATGTGTGTTAGAAGTTGATTAATTTATATAAATAAACAATTTGAAAAATGAATTCAATGTCGAGCAGAAATTAATTTTTTCTGTCAACATCGTCAACTTACCCGACCTTCCGCTAATTAAATTGACCATGGCCAACTTGTATATTCTTACATGATTTGAGCGAAATATCAATATTAAATTCGATATTCGTCAAAATTCCAAGCTTACTCCTGATGACGTATTAGCTTTTCCTTGTAGTATGAAACAGACGTTTAATTAAAATGTGTATCATCTTTCGAATACCAGGCTTTATTTATACATCGATTGGAGCATAATTTTCTATATATCTATTACAATATTGAAGAACTTTGCTTCACTGTAAATTTCGTGCATTAAAAATGCCAACGATATCTACCCTCTATTCAACCAACACATTTTACAACTTCTAGATAAACAAGCAGGCAAGGTGCAGAGGTGTTACAAGCGCTAAAAGGGTCTCCCCACATCCCTCAAGCAGTAAACGTAGCCCTCGGTCCAATTCATTGCTCAGTTTTGTGTACTTGAAATAAACAGTATTTCCTCCTAATTGGAAAGCTTTTAAAAAGCAGGTTTTTTCACCAAGTTAACCTTTGTGTTGTATTATTACAATTTTGAGAATTCAAGAAGTACTCTTTGTTAACTTGTTATATATATATATATATATATATATATATATATATATATATATATCATATATATATATATATATATATATATATATATTTATATATATATATATATATATATATATATATATATATATATATATCTATATATATATATATATATATATATATATACAGAGGCGCCGACTTATAAAAAATATTGGGGGGCCCATACCGGAGGTCTTGTCCCGGGAAATTTTCTAAATTTTAGATGAAAAATAGTGAGTTTGAAACAGTCTCATGAACCCTAAAAACTTAATTCTCGATAACTGGACACTCCGGGAAACTCGACATGCTTGACACATTTTTTGGCTTTGAAAAACAAAACATAAACAAGCCTGGTATTTCATAAAAATCCTATTTAATTTATAGTTATAATGCTTATAGACTATTAGGGAGCAGTGAATATATAGCTCTGAAGAGACTGAGGATTTAAATAAATCCTGAACTATCATAATAAAATAATGAAATATAAAATATTGCTGTCCGATAATAAAAGCACTTTGATTAGAGAAATAGCTTATTTAAGCTTACTTTGAATAATGCTCAGGTTTCATTGAATAAAAACGGCATCTCAAAGTTAATGCTTTGAAAATATTCAAGTTTTATAAAATAATAAATATAAACATATTTAAGTATTTGAAAATAACTAATACAGTTCTATAGTTATAAAGAAATATAGTACTAAACTAGTACTAATATATCGAAACTGAAATTTTAACATTAACATTAACAAATACCATTATTAGGGCTAGGGTGTCTTCAGAAAGGTGCAAATGTCGATCGTCTGACTGAATTACCGAATATAAAGTAGTTGATGAAAATATGACTTCAGACGTCTAAGGGCGCTGAATAACCGTTCTGATGTTGCTGTCGTGATTGGAACTACTTGGAGAAGCTTTATGCACTTCACTACTTCACATAGCATTTTTCCAACTGCAGACTCTTGTGTAATGTACTTTCTTACATCACGCATGTTTTTTAATACTAGTTGTATTTTATTAGTGATATCGGCTAACATATTCAAGTGTAACCGCAGTCTCTCAATGTCATTTTTGAAAAACTCAGTTGATTTTTCAAAATTTGTTTCACCTCTATTCAGTAAAAGCAAGCACTCTTGTTCTACTGCAATGACCTGTGTGAATCCAGTTGATGCAAACCGCTCAGTAATGCAAGATTGCACCGTTTCACAAACTTCAATATAAAGAGCTTTGTAGTGGTCTTTTGGGGTTTGTGTGCGGCGAGTTGGCTTCATTGTTCTCATACTTCTTTGGTACACGTCGATTCCGAGGAAGCGAAGGATCATCAACTTGTGAAGGTTTTTCTTTTAAACACAATTCCCAAAAGTATTCAAAACTATCACGCCTTTCATTGCAGATACAAATCAAGCCCTCATATATTTTTTCTAGATCAGCAACACTTAGATGAACTCATTAGATTTTTTCATTGACATCCTCTACTAGGTTCATTGCATGGCAATAAAGACGCAAAAAGAAATAAGTCTTGAATTGTAACATTGACTCAAGGTAGCCTGCACATTTGTAACCTGCCTCTGTTTTGTCCTCTGCAGAAAATGTTTCAAAAAACTGTAAAAGATCATTAAAGTTTTTCAATATTCTCAAGATACTAGAAGCTCGCATAGTCCATCGAGTCGGACGAAGGGGTCGTAGACCAGCTTGGTCGTTGGCGCTCTCACAGCGTATGCTACTGAAAAGTCCCATCCTTTTGTTGGATTCCCTTACGGTGTTTATTAAGTCCTTGGATGAAGCCATAATATCCTTCATAGACGTAAGATGGCGGAGACTGTCTACAACTTCCAAGTTTAAACTGTGAGCAGTGCAGTGCACATAACGTGCTTTTGGTTGTATATCCAAAACTAACTTTTTCAGTCCTTTGAACTCACCACTCATATTCGAGGCACCATCATAGCACTGTCCTCTTAAATTATCCATTGACAAATCAAGATGAGCAAAAATGTCTTGCAAAATACTGAACAGAGTTTGTGATTCAGTGTTAGGGGTCTCGTATAAGCCAATAAAGTCTTCGTTGATGATTAAGGAATCATCTACAGTACGAATACAAAATGACACTTGTTCGTCAATCGAAGAATCACTTGTTTCGTCAACCATAATAGAAAAATGTTCAGTCTTCTTGATTGAAGCCAATACCTTACTCAACACCGACTTTCCTAGTAGATCAATGATCTCGTTTTGAATATCGTGGGACGTCCACTTATACCCCGAACGCCCTAACCAATCTTTTAACTCAGGTACGTCATTTTTACGGAGTTAAGTTGCTTACTACCGTAATAATTATTTGTTTCAACTCATTATTGAATGTATTTTAAAAGGTAACTACCGTCAAAAAAGGAAAATATAAAATACCAATATAATTTTGTGATTTTATAGAGCATAATATAACAAATAATTTTCTTAAATTATTGGGGGGGCTCCGCCCCCCCAATATAATTATTGGAGGGTCTCGGGCCCCCCCAAGCCCCATGAAGTCGGCGCCTATGTATATATATATATATATATATATATATATATATATATATATATATATATATATATATATATATATATATATAAGCCAGTTACAGGAAATATTCTAAAATAACTAAATAAAAATGTATAGAAGCGGCTTCGAAATATGAGTATTACAAAATAACATTTAAACAAAAAAAAGAACATTAGGATATTTTTTTTCTTGAATTAATGAGGCTATTACTCGATGAAAATGACACATGATTCCTAGCTTTAAAACAACTTGATGTTGTTTGAGAAATGAAACTGAGTTTACAACTCAGTTTCATTTCTCAAAGATATTAGGATATTAATACAGTATCATAGCTCATACTTAAGAAACGATAAAAACTTAATAGAATTTTTGTATACCTATCCAGATATTCCAAATAAACTCGGCTTATGGCTGAAAATGTATCACAACTATCAGAAACCTCATTGAACAAGAAACACATGTACATAATAGGCAATTGTATAAGATAATTGGCTTAGTTTCATGAGACTCGACGACATGGAATTCCCATTCATCCTTCAAGGGAGAATATTAAAAAATGTCCGTGCCAAACACGATGGAACCTCTAGACCAAGGCTGCTCAACCTTTTTAACAATCGGGCAAAATGGACGATTAAAAAATCACAGGCGGGCCACTTACCTCTGGCAGTTCGTATTTTCGTTATTTATTATAACAAGAAGCCTAACTTGAATTAAAGTATTGTGGAATAAAAGTAATGCAACATTCTGAAAAAGTTGTTTAATTTAATAAAGCTTAATTTTATAAGTTCAATTAAAATAATAACATAAACAGCATCTTCTGCCAAATAAGGAAATATAGTTAACGGAAATCAAAATCAAACTTAATAATATGCCTATATTAGGCGTCAAATCAGATGTTGACAGTAACACAAATCAGAAATATATGCTGAGTTAGGGACGTGCGGTATTTATTTTTTATAATTACTATTTTCACAAACATATATTGAACCGAAACTACTGAAAAATGGAAAGGCCAGTTATTGTAGGAAAATTTTCTTATGGTACCAATCTACAAATTCTTTTGAAGAAAATTCTGACATTAAAGATAAGTCAGTAAGTTCCAATTGAATATTAGCAGGATAACTATTTCAGTCTGATCATAAAAAGATTCACAAATCCAACAAAGTAAATATGTTTTTATACTTTCGAAGTCCTGGAATCTGCTCTCAATCGACATTAATAAGCATCTTAATTTAGATTCGTACTCAGTACAACGGATAGTATCGATAATGAGCTTCTCTTTCAAATCTTTGAGTGTAGGAAAATGGTCAATATTTTCATTAGCTAAATTCATTAAAAACAGATTTAATTCAGCTTTGGATTCGCATATCAAAGTAAATATAGTAGGAAATGAACAATTTTTGCCTTGCAATTTGAGATTTAAAATATTGAGGTAACTAGATAATGTCAAAAATAAATGCAAGATCACTCAACCAGTATTATTTTTTCAGTGAATCAGTTTCCAAAGGTAATGCCTTTTTTTCCTCTAAAAATTCCAACACCTGCTCTCAAGTCGAAAAAATTTTTCAACATGATTTCCTTTGGAAGCCATCGATCAGCATAGTACAGTTGTGACTGTCCATATTCGCTGATATCTTTCTTCAAACAAAACGTCTGTGAAGAGCTTTTGCACGTCCTTTTGACGGGACATTTTGAAACTTCTTCACGCAGGTGGCGGGCCATTTAAAATTCATTCGTGGGCCACATCGTGGCCCGCGGGCCTGGGGTTGGGCAGCCTTGCTCTAGACAATATGTTTCAACTAGTTCATCAGTAGCTATCGACCGAATGGGCAACAATATCGAATCCATATAATTACCTCATAATTTGTAAGAATACCCCCAAAGACATGCGAACAAATCACAGTGCTATCCATCGGAAACAGATATAGGTATCTCACTCCAGGCCAAACAGAAACGCCAATCGCAGGAAACCCACGTCACTTCACATAGATGAGTTCTGAGTCGTGTTAAATGGTTCGATGTTCCACCACGCCTGCTGGCAACGCTGGAAGCAACGCTCAGATTCTGCCCATTGTTTTCAGAAACCGGATCAGCAATTAATAATGTAAATGAATAATTATTATTATTATTAGAAACTATTTGTTGGCTATGTGGATTAGATGTCACTCTCAGTCGATGGACGGTACACTATTGTTGAGGTCGTTGAAGAGCGAAAAGACCTAAAAAACACAACATATCATTCAGCGTCCTAGAACTTTTTGGAGGGCGCATGGAGCTGAAAACCCCGTTTTTTGCACCATCAAACCCCCTCAAATTTGAGATAGAAAGTTAAAATTTCTGATGTGATTTAAGTTGATGATGCAAAAGTGCTGTTTGGTGGTATGAATTTTTTTTCATATGCCGCCATTCGAACGTAGAGATTTCTTTTTTCGTGGTATTTTAATTTTTTGCGCACCTTCACAGCTTCAATAGATTGACTTCGAGGGATGACATTTGGTACGTGAATTAAATTGAAGTTAAAGCAAAATCTTTCATGGGTTTCAACTCGTTTTAGCTAAACAGCCGCCATTTTTCTACTAAAGAGGTTATAGTCTCACGACAAAAAGTGTGCACCTGGTCCGATTTTAAAAATTCCAACGGATATCGATGAAACACATATGATTCCATAAGAAAAGTGTTTTCAAAAATTTTTCCCCACGAAGAATAAAAAAATTATAGCGTTTTTTAGATTTTTTTTGTCCATAGACATGATATAGTATCACGACAAAAAGTTAGTAGCTGGTCCGATTTGAAAAATTCCAACGGATATCGATAAAACACATATGATTTCATAAGAAAAGTGTTTTCAAAATTTTTCCCCACGAAGAATAAAAAAATTATAGCGTTTTTTAAATTTTTTATTGACTCTTTTTAGTCTCGCGACAAAAAGTTAGTAGCTGGTCCGATTTTAAAAATTTAAACGGATATCGATAAAACACATATGATTTCATAAGAAAAGTGTTTTCAAAAATTTTTCCCCGCGAAGAATGAAAAAATTTTAGCGTTTTTTAGATTTTTTTGCCCATAGACATGTGGTGCTATCTATAAATCTTAAACCTAAACCGATTTTTACAATAATGAAATAAAATGATAGCATTCAATGTGTAGTTTTTTAATTTATATAATACATTCAAAAAATATTGATGCACATGCGCCGAGGGGTTTTATCATTCCTAATGCTACGCAGTAGGGTGTCCAGATTTTTTCTTATTCTTTCCAGTGTTTACTCACCTTCGGTGCCTCTGTATTAACTTAGAGGGTTCAGAATTTGTATGTAAAAAATAAAAAAAAGTTATTGAAAATACGATCTTAGCGAAGGAGCTTTGCTGCGCGTTTATATATATATATATATATATATATATATATATATATATTTATATATATGTATATATATATATATATATATATATATATATGTATATATATATATATATATATATATATATATATATATATATATATATATATATATATATATATATATATATATATATATATATATATATATATATATATATATATATATATATATATATATATATATATATATATATATATATATATATATATATATATATATATATATATGTGTATATATATATATATATATACACGTGAAAAGTCCAACCAAAAATTCAAACCTTCTTCTTTCTCAATTCTTGAATTTACAGAACATCTGTCTACGTTGCAACAACGCCAAAGATTGGAAGAATGAATGAACGACCTACGATGTTGTCGGGTTGCTGTCACTTTAAGATTTTATAATAAGCAAAGAAAACCCATTATGAATGTCAACTAATGCTTTTCATAAGACTGTTCAGAATAACAAAAAGTGAGAGGTGACCTGAGACACTCCGTTGAAACGAAGTTCCTTCCGCTATATATTAAATAGTAGGCACAATGAAATGAATTGATAACGTTTGAGAGTAATTAAATGAAAAAACAAAAATGAATGAAGGAATGTCAATATAACAGTAATTTATAATTTTTTTGAAATACGAAAAAAACTTTCTATTTTTAATTATCATAAAAATATGAACTAACTATGAACTTTCTCAATACTGTCAATCTTAATTATGATTAGTTTGTCGTAAATAAAGTGGGACACATATGTTAATTGGGATTCAATGTGTCTCAAAAAAACTGGATCAATAGTTCTATTGTGCATCTTTTAGATTATGTTGGATCATTGATCAATTCTCAAATCAAATTCATAGAAATGAAATTGTAGCAATAGATCTGAGTTTTTATCAAAAATGTTATTATTGAAATAGATAATTTTTTTATGAACAAAAATTGAAAATGTTAAAAAATGTGTTTACATAATTATTCATTCCTTTTCCTTATCTATACTACTAATATTATAAAAGGAAATATTTGTTTGTTTGTATTGAATAGTCTCCGAAACTACTGAACCGATTTGAAAAATTCTTTCATTGTTGGGAAACTACACTTTCCCCAGGTGACATAGGTTTTATTATGTTTGGAAAAAAATTAGGGATCCTTACTAAAACTCCAATAATTTAACCCATGCAAGGTGTGAAAAAAATACCTAAAATATTCTTTATTACATCGCGTGCGCTCCGAAAACTATTGAGATAGAATAAACGTACTACGACTTTTCAGAACATATCATTATTTAGAAATAGGCCAAGCTACAGAGATTTTTTCATGTAAAAAGTGTTAGAAGAAAACCAACTCCGCCATTGTTTGTAGAATAGTTCCACATGATATAGTGATATGTTTTTCACTCGACTTTATTATTTATATCTTTGTTATTAACAATTTTATGCAAAAAATTGCGTTTTTTTAAGTTTTTTGCTTATAAAATTGAAAATATCAGAGTAATTGTGATTGTGTCAATAGACTTATTGTAGAAAAAGAAAAGACGAAAAAAATGAGAGGTCGGACGACTCGATCAGACCCTTAGTCTAAGGGAAAATTGGAAAAAACCGGCCAAAATCAATATAAACTTCATTTGTGCGAAGAGCAGGAACTGTCCGATGCATAGTTTTTGGTCTGTGGCCATTTGAATATTTTACTATGCAATTTTCCAGCAGACCTGAATGCGACAGGTATGGTCTGATTTCAATTTACAAAAAAGATTTTGAAAGTAGAATTCTCATAGTTCAAAACGTTCATCTTGGTTTTTCATGAAAACGCTGAGAAATATGTTAAAAATAAAGCTGAACATGACGGAAAAGGGCCGAGTAATAACCGTCATGTTCAAAATGCCGACGCTCTCTAATGTTGTGCTTATCCTTGCCTGCTGCTCTACCCCCACTCTTCAACTATTCTCACGCGTTCGGCCCTTTTTCGTCATGTTCAGCTTTATTTTTAACATATTTCTCAGCGTTTTCATGTAAAACCAAGATGAACGTTTTGGACTATGAGAATTCTAGTTTCAAAATCTTTTTTGTAAATTGAAATCGGACTATACCTGTCGCATTCAGGTCTGCTGGAAAATTGCATAGTAAAATATTCAAATGGCCACAGATCAAAAACTTTGCATCGGACAGTTCCTGCTCTTCGCACAAATAAAGTTTATATTGATAAATAATACTAACCGGAGGATCTACGCTACAACTCAAAAAACAACCGAGTTATGAACTTTTGAAAAAACTGCATTTTGGCCGGTTTTTTCCAATTTTCTCTTAGACGGAGGGTCTGATCGAGTCGTCTGACCTTTCATTTTTTTCGTCTTTTCATTTTCTACAATAAGTCTCTTGACACCATCACAATTACTCTGATAGTTTCAATTTTATAAGCAAAAAACTAAAAAAAATTGTTAATAACAAAGATATAAATAATAAAGTCGAGTGAAAAACATATCACTATATCATGTGGAACTATTTGACAAACAATGGCGGAGCTGGTTTTCTTCTAACACTTTTTGCACAAAATGCTCTCTCTAAATCTCTGTAGCTGGCCTAAAAGTGTCGCGACAGCATATGTCTAACTATTATAGTTATGCCACAATAAGTATTCTTTTATTTTAAAAATTTAATTGAAATGCCGCCGCTAGGTAAAAAACTCCTTATTTGTATCTTGGTATTAATCCTTATCAAACTAAACTTTATATTCAAGACTGCTCCAATACCTTTATATAACTTTTTGAATTGTTCAATTCGGACATTCCAATAGAAAGATATCACGATTTTAAAAATGTAAGTACTAGAAAAAAGTTGCGTGGTAGCCGCACACCCTGCTCGGCTAGCTAGGCAGCACCTTATGCAATGTAGGCGTCACTGGTGTACGCAGTGTACGGGAGGGGAGTCAATGCCATGTATATATATCGAACATAGTCAATTTCATATATCACGTAAAATGAGCAAGGAAAATTGTTCAATAATAATTTAAAATTATCAAACAATCTTCTAAAGGAGTTGGATAGGGGGCATCCATTAATTACGTGAGGTGTTCAGGGGGGAGGGGGGCGGGTCGAGGAAAATCTCACTCAATCATCGCGGTTTAAGTATGCACTGATGGAATAATTTATTAACTATAAATAAATTCATTTGGTTGGAAACAATTTATTCATTTATTTGAATATGAAAAAACATTATTCGTTAACTATTGATAAATATTTATTAACAGTAAATACTTTTTTTGGAGTAAATATTTCTTCTTCATATACGGTACGATGTGAATATTATTCATGAAAAAATAATGCCATAACCTTTTATAATAAACATACGATGCACTAATAATTTTTACTGAAAAAAAATGTGAGTTATTACAAACATTGTTTTATTATTAACCTAATTTTTTTCACATTTTTACCTGTAATTAGTATGATTGTCAACCAGGGAATTGATGTTTCATTTCCTGGATTATTTTTATAACCCAACGATTTGGGTAAGATTGCCCAAGAAATATTTTTTGGGCATATTTTTGAGATAATAAAAGCGCAATAATGTATTAGTACTAATAATAAGGCGGGGCAAGATATAATACGTTAATACTACTTACACAATTGTTCGGTAGTGCAACGCTGGCAACAGCGCGTCAAGGGTTGTGTACCGCTCGAGACGAACCAGAGGGTAGAAACTAGAAACAGTATCCGCCTGACAGCCATCGAGAAACTTTATAAATTAATACAGTCCACTTTTATTATTACAATTATTATAAACCATCAGGCTGGTGCATTCATGTATCACATTATCCTAATTATACAAGTTCATAAAATTAGAAGTTGTGTAAATTAAATATAACCACCCCATTTCATGGTCCTTCGAGCCGGATACAAGTGCATTCTCAACCAGACACATTCAGATATCGGAAATTGTGTTGTGAAGAATCATCATTTCGCTGGCGCTGCATATCGCCGTTTAGAAGCAGCCAACGCCGCTTGCAGTTCAAGGGGATGAAGGTCAGTCCTTTCCTTTTTATTTACCTGCTTCCCTAATAGACCAACTACTCAACCTTCATTTCACGAGTTTAGAGTTGTTTTTACTTGTCGTTTTTTTAGCAATTTAGTACATAAGTATTTTGTTTCATTATGAGCATACCTAGTATCTGATATTTCATACATTATTATATAAAATTACGAAACATTTTTTTTGATCTTTATCTTCATTTAAATAGTAAATAAATAGTGCATTTCAACCCAAAACAAATCTATATTCATATTGAACGTTTTGGAATTGAAGGTATATTACAAAATAGCAGAACTTGGGGACATAAAGATGCTTGTGGCTCGTAGAGCAAGTATAAAAGGTTCAGTGACTAGATTCGAAACACATTTTAAAAAAATCGCCAATTTCCCATTAACGCAACAAAGTATGATCGAACTCGACACCCGCTTGAATGCTATTACATCACTTCTTTCGGAATATAATATAGTGCAAACCAATATCGAAACCCTCGAACCTGATGATGTAGATAAGCACGATGTTGAGCGGAGTGAGTTTGAGGGTAAATATTACTCTACCGTAGCTCTAGCTAAAACCAAAGCTAGCTGAGCTGGCCGCGCAAACTCCCGCGGTAGTTTCGCAACCCGCTATCAGTGGCGTATCAAACTTAATTCCCCCAATGCATGTTAAGTTACCTGACATTAAATTGCCTGAATTTAATGGTAGCTATGATAAATGGACGCAATTCCAAGAAACCTTTGATTCTCTCATCAACAAAAACACAATGCTCAACAATCTACAAAAATTCTTTTAATTACAAGGCGCCCTTAAAGGTGAAGCAGCTCAAATAATTTCCTCATTAAATGCCACTGATGCTAATTACAAGATTGCTTGGGACCTACTCAGGGAACGTTATCAGAACAAAAAAGCGATAATTAACTCTCATATAAAAGCTATCTTTGACTTGTCAAATATTCCTAGAGAATCGCATACACTGTTGAGAAAATTCCTGGATGAATTTCAGAAACATTTCAGATGTTGAAAAGCTTAGGAGAGAATGTTGATGAGTGGAATACTATTCTAATATTCCTCCTCAATTCTAAATTGGACACTTCAACCCGAAAAGAGTGGGAAATTTTTATTAAAGCCAACAATACTTCAAAAATTGATGATTACGTAACATTTTTGACCCAACGTTGCCGTCTCTTGGAATCACTAGACACTAAAGCTCATACTTCCAACCAACATATACAATTTAGTGAAAAATCCAATGATAGTCGTTCCTACTCTCATTTATCAACTAACAACACTCTATGTCCATTATGTGATCAATCTCATTTTATATACTCGTGTAAATCATTCCTAGATATTCCCATAGACAAAAGATTTGCTGAAATTAAGCTTCAGACTATGCTCTAACTGTCTGAGACCGGGACATTCAAATCATGATTGCAGATCCCAGTTTTATTGTCGCTTTTGCCAGAAAAAACACCATGGTTTGTTACATTTGAACTCTAATAATACAAACCAAACTCAAAACCGTAGCCAAGTCACCTACATAAAACAACAAGAACCAAAGGCCGGACCGTCTAGCTCGCATACACCCACTGTTTCTGAAAACTTGTGCACTCATGCCATGACATCTCAAATTAATTATCACACCTATATAATCCTCTCCACTGCAATAATTAATGCTTTCGACAGAAACGGTAAACCTATAAAATGCAGAGCATTGTTAGACAGTGGCTCACAATCCAATTTTATCACCAAAAGACTGTTTGATAAATTGAAATTGAACTTTAGCTCTATCAATATGCCAATTTCCGGATTGAGTCAAAGGCTCATTAATATTTCTAAACGTTCGTCAGTTAAGGCCCAATCGATGTTCAATAATTATATGTTTGAATTGCCTTATCTAATAATTGACAAAATTACTGGCTTAACGCCGCAACAAAAAATATCTTCAAAAAATCTCAAAATTCCAGACGATATCTCGCTTGCCGACCCAAACTTTAATATCCCCTCTGACATTGACATGCTCTTAGGTGCAGGCATATTCTTAGAACTCCTGTCAAACAAACAAATCAAATTGGGCAAAAACCTACCAATACTTCACAATACCAAGTTAGGTTGGATAATATCCGGAACTTTACCTCTCCTTCCATCTGTGTCAACAAATTCTTGCTTTCTATCTACAACCAATTCTATACATATCCAGTTGCAAGACTTTTGGCAAATTGAAGAGAATTATGCTAGCCATAAAATTCTTACTAAGGAAGAAGCTGAATGCGAATCACACTTATCTGAAACTTTCAGTAGAGATAACACTGGTAGATTTACAGTGAGTTTACCTTTGAAAGACAATTACGCCAAGTTGGGTGACTCTGAAGAAACAGCTATTTCCCGATTTCACGCAGTCGAAAGAAAGCTTAATAAAAACCCTCAACTCAAATCCCAGTATTCTGAGTTCATGTCACAATATCAAGTTCTTGGTCATATGACTAAAATAGATCCTAATCATCAAGGCCAATATCCTACTTACTATTTACCACACCACTCTGTAGAAAAACATGATAGTACAACATCTAAACTACGAGTAGTATTTGATGGCTCCGCCAAGACCACTTCAGGCCTCTCGTTAAACGATGTTCTCAAAGTGGGACCGACCATTCAAAATGATCTGTTTACCATAATATTGCGTTTCAGACAACATAACGTTGTATTAACTGGTGACATTACTATGATGTATCGCCAAGTTAACATTCGGCCTATGCAACGTAGCCTCCAGCGCATCGTATGGCGAGAGTGTCCCAATCAAGAGCTCTCTCATTTTGAACTAAACACTTATGGAACTGCTTCTGCAAGCTTTCTTTCCACCCGTTGCCTACAACAAATCTCCCTGGATAATCAGCTCTCTTTCCCTGTTGAATCTAACATTATCTCCAATGATTTTTATGTCGATGATGTCATCACAGGAGCAGACACGATAGAAAACCTAATTTTGATAAGAAACAATTTAGTCAGCATGCTCAAAGACGCAGGATTCCAATTGCGAAAGTTCAGTTCTAGCGAACCCACGGTCCTAGCTGATCTTTGCAGTAATAATGATAATACCATCAAACATCTCGTGAATGAATCTCAAAGCACCATAACCTCAAGAATTTCTTGGGATTCCATATCCGACTGTTTCATCTATAATTCACAGGTGTCTCTCGATACTCCAAATCCTGTCACTAAGAGAACTATTCTCTCAACCATTTCACAAATCTTCGACCCTCTAGGCCTTCTTGGTCCTGTTATCATTCAGGCAAAATTATCCTCCAGCAGCTATGGCCATCCAATCTCAATTGGGATGATCCCATTCCGACCAACCTATACAAGTCCTGGAAGTATTTTTGCAACCAACTTCAAGGTACTAACGTTTTGAAAATCCCTAGACATGTTATTTTGAGAAACTTTGTGAGTCTACAACTTCACGGATTTTGTGATTCATCTATTCAGGCTTATGGAGCATGCATATACCTGAGATCACAAAATCATGATGGTGATATTCAAACCAGTCTTTTATGCGCAAAATCACGCGTTGCTCCTCTCAAAGCCATCTCTCTTCCTAGACTGGAATTATCAGGAGCTCTTCTCTTATCCAAACTTGTAAAAAAGGTGATAAACGCCTTAAACCTCTATTTTGAAGCAATTTACTATTGGACCGATTCAACCATTGTCCTGGCATGGTTGAGCGCAGAACCTCGAACATGGAAAACTTTCGTTTGTAATAGAATTTCAGAAATTCAAACCCTCTCTGACACCAACAATTGGAACAATGTATCCTCCGAAAACAATCCTGCTGATATTATATCCAGAGGAATTAATCCTACCGAATTTGAAAGTGCATCCATGTGGTGGCACGGGCCCCATTTTTTATTTATATTAAGCTTTGAATTCGAATTATCCGTTAGTTCTGGAACGTCGTTCAAGTACGTTATTTCGTATTCATTTACTTCTTTCAATTTTTTTTGATTGATATTCTCCTGAAGAGAGATGTCAGGCTCATCCGTAGCAACTGATTTGTTAAGAATATTAATTTGACAGGGTGTACTTGTAGCACCTACTTCCAAAGCAAATTGTTGAGAGCCTTGTTGGCAAACACTTGTGTCCAAGCTAACACTCTTCTTTTCTTTGTCATTTGAAATGTAATTACTTTGTGTTTCTCCATATTTCCTCCATTTTCCATTTATATTAAGCTTTGAATTCGAATTATCCGTTAGTTCTGGAACGTCGTTCAAGTACGTTATTTCGTATTTATTTACTTCTTTCAATTTTTTTTGATTGATATTCTCCTGAAGAGAGATGTCAGGCTCATCCGTAGCAACTGATTTGTTAAGAATATTAATTTGACAGGGTGTACTTGTAGCACTACTTCCAAAGCAAATTGGTTGAGAGCCTTGTTTGGAAAACACTTGTGTCCAAGCTAACACTCTTCTTTTCTTTGTCATTTGAAATGCAATTACTTTGTGTTTCTCCATATCTCCTCCATTTTCCATTTATATTAAGCTTTGAATTCGAACTATCTGTTAGTTCTGGAACGTCGTTTAAGTACGTTATTTCGTATTTATTTACTTCTTTCAATTTTTTTTTGATTGATATTCTCCTGAAGAGAGATGTCAGGCTCATCCGTAGCAACTGATTTGTTAAGAATATTAATTTGACAGGGTGTACTTGTAGCACCTACTTCCAAAGCAAATTGTTGAGAGCCTTGTTGGAAAACACTTGTGTCCAAGCTAACACTCTTCTTTTCTTTGTCATTTGAAATGTAATTACTTTGTGTTTCTCCATATTTCCTCCATTTTCCATTTATATTAAGCTTTGAATTCGAATTATCCGTTAGTTCTGGAACGTCGTTCAAGTACGTTATTTCGTATTTATTTACTTCTTCCAATTTTTTTTGATTGATATTCTCCTGAAGAGAGATGTCAGGCTCATCCGTAGCAACTGATTTGTTAAGAATATTAATTTGACAGGGTGTACTTGTAGCACCTACTTCCATAGCAAATTGTTGAGAGCCTTGTTGGAAAACACTTGTGTCCAAGCTAACACTCTTCTTTTCTTTGTCATTTGAAATGCAATTACTTTGTGTTCTCGCATATCTTCCTCCATTTTCCCATTTATATTATGTTTTGTATTCGAACTATCTGTTAGTTCTGGAACGTCGTTTAAGTACGTTATTTCGTATTTATTTACTTCTTTCAATTTTTTTTTTGATTGGTATTCTCCTGAAGAGAGATGTCAGGCTCATCCGTAGCAACTGATTTGTTAAGAATATTAATTTGACAGGGTGTACTTGTACCACCTACTTCCATAGCAAATTGTTGAGAGCCTTGTTGGAAAACACTTGTGTCCAAGCTAACAGTCTTCTTTTCTTTGTCATTTGAAATGTAAGAGAGGGTGGTTCTGAAAAACTTTGCTATGAGTTGTTTAACATTTCCATCATCCTGCGATGGTGTTTCAGGAGAGCATTCATTATCTAAGGATAATATTTTTGAAAGATTTTCCAGTTATTCCAAATTGATACGCGTCGTGGCTTATTGTTCGAGATTTACTAAAGGACCTAAACTTAAACAAAATTCCGAAATTACTTCCTTAAAAATAACTCCTTTTGAGTGGAAAAACACAGAAAATGTATTGGTTAAA
This sequence comes from Cynegetis impunctata, assembly GCA_030704885.1. Taxonomy (NCBI): domain Eukaryota; kingdom Metazoa; phylum Arthropoda; class Insecta; order Coleoptera; family Coccinellidae; genus Cynegetis; species Cynegetis impunctata. The sequence goes on from JARQZK010000735.1 coordinate 728,230, forward strand.
GTAATTCAAGCTCAATGCTCTGCCGATGATTTAAAAGATTTAGCCTCCATAAAATCAGTTAGATTCAGTAGTCATCTGAGATCTCTGAACCCCTTTCTCGATGCCAATGGTATAATTCGATTAGGTGGCAGATTAGAACACGCTTGCATTAGCTTTGAAACCAAGCATCCTATTCTAATTCCTAACAAACACCCCTTTACAATTTTATTAGTACGCCATACTCATGAAATCAATTTTCATTCTGGCTGCCAAGCTACCCGTTCTTTCATCAGGAGAAGGTTTTGGCCATTGAATGGTCGCGAAGCGGTACGGAATGTACTTCGGCAATGCATACTCTGTTTCAGAGCCGATCCGCCAATACTGTCTAACCAAATGGGCAATCTTCCTGCTCCACGAGTAACCCCCTCCCGTGTTTTTTCTGATTGCGGTTTTGACTATGCTGGACCCTTCCACTTGAAGGACGGCAAATACAGAAATCGAAAAATTCTGAAATGCTATGTTTGTATATTCGTGTGCTTATCTACAAAGCCGGTTCACATTGAACTTGCAAGTGAACTAACCACAGAAGCGTTTATAGCAGCGTTCAAGCGTTTTGTGTCTAGGCGAGGAATGTATAGCAATCTATATTCAGATAATGGAACCAATTTTATTGGAGCCTACAATCATTTCAATAAAATTTACGACATATCATCTAGTGAGCCATTACAAAATTATTTCAGTAATAGCCAGATGCAATGGCACTTTATACCTGCTCGTTCTGCACATTTTGGCGGGTTATGGGAAGCCGCCGTGAAATCCCTAAAATATCATTTAAAACGTATTTTATCTACCGATCCTTATACTTTTGAGGAATTTATAACAATATTAACCCAGGTTGAGGCTACTCTAAACTCACGTCCTCTCTTACCCTTATCCTCTGACCCTAACAACCTTGAGGCGATCACTCCAGGACATTTCCTCATCGGTCAACCATTGAACGCCGCTCCTCAACTCAGCGTCGAGGATTTTCCATCCAATCGGTTGACACGATTTCAACATTTACAAAAATTACTGCAAAGTTTTTGGACTACATGGAAAAATGATTATCTTCACAATCTCCTCCAAAGAAACAAATGGCAGTTCAAGAAGGAGGTCCAGAAGATTAAAGGAAGACTAGTACTCCTTCGCGATGAGAAAACCTTGCCTCAGCAATGGACCTTAGGAAGAATTACTTCTGTTCATCCTGGATCAGACAACATTGTGCGTGTAGTGAGCGTTCTCACCAAGAACGGCACCGTGAAACGTGCAATTGCTAAAATCAGTATCTTACCAGTTAATTAATTGTCTTGCTCATTCTAATTATGGACCGTTTTTTTGTTGTTGTTTTGACTGATTTATCCGTTCATGCCTTACTGTATACTTATTATTATTAAGCACTATTTTGTAACTCTATTCTCCAGACCTGATGCTAATTATTGTTTATCTCATTTGCTTTCGTTGAAAGTGGATACTTTCAAGGCCGCCGGTATGTTCGGTAGTGCAACGCTGGCAACAGCGCGTCAAGGGTTGTGTACCGCTCGAGACGAACCAGAGGGTAGAAACAGTATCCGACTGACAGCCATCGAGAAACTTTATAAATTAATACGGTCCACTTTTATTATTACAATTATTATAAACCATCAGGCTGGTGCATTCATGTATCACATTATCCTAATTATACAAGTTCATAAAATTAGAAGTTGTGTAAATTAAATATAACCACGCCATTTCAACAATAATGTACATTCGATAAAAGTAATTGAATATATATATATATCAGTGGCGGCTCGTGAGGTTTTGGTTTAAGGAGGCTATAAGAGGTGTTAAAAAATACACCATAGACGAAAATTTTAAGGATTTCAAGGTCAACCGCCTTATAATTTAAAGAAAATCAAAGTAAAACAAGCACCCTAAGCTATTAATTTGTTTGGAAAAAAAATTTTTTCACTTTCGAGTGTCTACCTTGAGACCTACTTACAATATTCACAAAAACTCTTCTCAGCCAATTAATCAATTCATCTATTCATCAAATTTTTCTTTCTTTCACAAAATAGGTGGTACCTACCTACCCACTCAACGAATTTGTTACCTATTCGAGGAATTAATCAATTATTGCCCAGCAAGTATCAATAACATTAATTATGTTTTGTTTTCCAATCAATTTAAATTTGATCCGCGACACGACATGTTCCTGGAATTTTTCGTGCCTTTCCAAAGAACGTGATAAATTTTTTAAATCGTCAAATCCTAAGTGGCCCCAAACAGAGACATTTTCCCTAGTAAAAAGTAAACACTGCCACAAAATAATTATTTTTCACCTGTGATCCGGTTAGGCAAGGATGTCTCTAATAATTTCTTGTATTAAAACCGCGGTTTTGTTGTCTGTTACGCTGCACCAAATTGTTTGATTCAGGGGTAGGTCGCAATGTTTTTATCAAAACTTTATCCTCATAACTTAGTGCACTAAATTTATGGGATAACAAATATTCCACTAAGTCACCATTGAAATTTTTGAAATTAACTTCAGTAACCAAACTCATTTTAAAACAATACGCGAGCAATATAAGTAAACAAGCTGTTTTCGGCCATTAGTCACTACGATCACATTACGATTAAATTAATGCTTTCCAACGAATTCACTCGATTTTTCCCGAAATTGTATAGTTGTGATTGGTCGACATTGTATGAGACTCAGGCTCCATCGGTGATGCCATTTACATGTGTTTTGCTTTTCTATTGCAATGGAGTATTCATTGGCGGTATTCGCACCGTTGTTTGCTTTTCTCCCCTCCCCCCCCCCGCCCCCCCCTCCCCCACCTCCCCCCGCCCCCCCTTCCCCGCCCCCCCCCCCCCTCTCCCACTCCCCCCCGCCCCAACCCCCCACCCACCACCACCCGCCCCCCCTTCTCTCCCCCCTTTCTCCCCTCCCGCCCCGCCCTGTTTCCCCCCCCCCCCCCCCCCTCCCCCCCCCCCTCCCCCCCTCCCCCTCCCCCCCCACCCCTTCCATGTGGCGACACCAGGCATATGAACGTTGAGAATATACCTTTCTAAGCCTCCGCAGCGTTTGCCACAATCTTGAAATGAATGAAATGCAGTAAATATAAATACCATTATATAATGTAGGTTGAAAGAAAGGTACGTGCAGAAAATAATATGATTCTGATTTAATATGAATATGCTGAATGCTGACTATTCAATATAATCATAATAGCTGGATGCAACGGAATATTATTGAGGAGGTAAGGCCTTTAGCCCCTTGCCTTAGCCGCCTTTGAATAGCCGCCCCTTATATATATAATATAATATATATATATTATATATATATATATATATATATATATATATATATATATATATATATATATTATATATTATATATATATATATACAAAATATTACTGATTTACTTGAACTCATGGAATTAGCACAGATCAAATCATTCATATAACAAATATGCATTAAAAAAAATCTCACGTGATATTCGGGGAGGGGGGCGAGCAAGATCTCACGACATCTCACAGGGGGGAGGGAAAGTCAAAAAATTTCCATAATTATCTCGCGTAATTAATGGATGCCCCCTTATATGTATTTCTCGACGCGAAATCTGCATTCACAATGCAACAGTGCATTATAGAAAATGTCAAGTCTTCCCGACTCTAGATCTGCTACAGCTGTTTCGATCTTATTAGATCTCTTCAGTGCAGTTTACTTGACTCGGTGTGTATAAACGTATTTCTGATGGTTCCCCAATACAAATCGCGGCCGAACTAGTCAATTGATAACCCATAGCGCCCTCCGCCAAAGATTTTGAGCACCAACAATTCACTATTTCCTTTAAAAATACAGGATTCTGTCGCGACAACAAAAACTTCTGTATGCTGTAATATGCAAATGTTGAGTCGGGGTGACTTGACATTTTCTATATAATTCATTGTGAATGCCGATTTCGCGTCGCAGAATACATATAACCAACTCTCTTGGAAGATTGTTTGATAATTTTCAAACTGACAAATTTTCTTTGTTCACTATATGTGATATCTGAATAAATTTTACAAACTCTGGTACTTTACCTGAATTCATCATCTCTGTACTCAACTTCTACTGAATCACATTCTTAATTAATAAAATAACAAGACTTGAGAGTAATGAATGAGTATTATGACTAGCACGGCTAGCAAAACACATATGCATGTTTTTGCTAGCTGACGCGCAAGTCCGTTACTCTTACTGTTCCCCCCACCCCCCCCCCCCCCCACCCCCCCCCCCCCCCACCCCCCCCCCCCCCCACCCCCCCCCCCCCCCACCCCCCCCCCCCCCCACCCCCCCCCCCCCATTCCTGACCGCCCGTCTAGCTGAAATCCAGCCCAAAGCAGTGTGTTGGCAGGCTCGGCCCCCTCAACTGCCAGGTGTCCTTCATCCAGCGACACGGGTCGCCACGCACGGCACAAACACGTGGGAGCTTGTCCACGGAAGCGTTTTTGTCGACCCATACCAGGGTTTTATGCCTGCAGAGTCCACTTATCACGCTCCTAACCGCAGCATCCGAGGACACCACGGCGTACCCCTATCCGCAACCTGGGGACGCGCCTGGTAGGTAGCTCAACCACCAGGTTTGTCATTTTGAAATGCAATTACTTTGTGTTTCTCCATATCTCCTCCATTTTCCATTTATATTAAGCTTTGAATTCGAACTATCCGTTAGTTCTGGAACGTCGTTTAAGTACGTTATTTCGTATTTATTTACTTCTTTCAATTTTTTTTGATTGATATTCTCCTGAAGAGAGATGTCAGGCTCATCCGTAGCAACTGATTTGTTAAGAATATTAATTTGACAGGGTGTACTTGTAGCACCTACTTCCATAGCAAATTGTTGAGAGCCTTCTTGGAAAACACTTGTGTCCAAGCTAACACTCTTCTTTTCTTTGTCATTTGAAATGCAATTACTTTTTGTTTCTCCATATCTCCTCCATTTTCCATTTATATTAAGCTTTGAATTCGAACTATCCGTTAGTTCTGGAACGTCGTTTAAGTACGTTATTTCGTATTTATTTACTTCTTCCAATTTTTTTTGATTGATATTCTCCTGAAGAGAGATGTCAGGCTCATCCGTAGCAACTGATTTGTTAAGAATATTAATTTGACAGGGTGTACTTGTAGCACCTACTTCCAAAGCAAATTGTTGAGAGCCTTGTTGGAAAACACTTGTGTCCAAGCTAACACTCTTCTTTTCTTTGTCATTTGAAATGCAATTACTTTGTGTTTCTCCATATCTCCTCCATTTTCCATTTATATTAAGCTTTGAATTCGAACTATCTGTTAGTTCTGGAACGTCGTTTAAGTACGTTATTTCGTATTTATTTACTTCTTTCAATTTTTTTTTGATTGGTATTCTCCTGAAGAGAGATGTCAGGCTCATCCGTAGCAACTGATTTGTTAAGAATATTAATTTGACAGGGTGTACTTGTAGCACCTACTTCCAAAGCAAATTTTCGAGAGCCTTGTTGGAAAACACTTGTGTCCAAGCTAACACTCTTCTTTTCTTTGTCATTTGAAATGCAATTACTTTGTGTTTCTCCATATCTCCTCCATTTTCCATTTATATTAAGCTTTGAATTCGAACTATCCGTTAGTTCTGGAACGTCGTTTAAGTACGTTATTTCGTATTTATTTACTTCTTTCAATTTTTTTTGATTGATATTCTCCTGAAGAGAGATGTCAGGCTCATCCGTAGCAACTGATTTGTTAAGAATATTAATTTGACAGGGTGTACTTGTAGCACCTACTTCCATAGCAAATTGTTGAGAGCCTTCTTGGAAAACACTTGTGTCCAAGCTAACACTCTTCTTTTCTTTGTCATTTGAAATGCAATTACTTTTTGTTTCTCCATATCTCCTCCATTTTCCATTTATATTAAGCTTTGAATTCGAACTATCCGTTAGTTCTGGAACGTCGTTTAAGTACGTTATTTCGTATTTATTTACTTCTTCCAATTTTTTTTGATTGATATTCTCCTGAAGAGAGATGTCAGGCTCATCCGTAGCAACTGATTTGTTAAGAATATTAATTTGACAGGGTGTACTTGTAGCACCTACTTCCAAAGCAAATTGTTGAGAGCCTTGTTGGAAAACACTTGTGTCCAAGCTAACACTCTTCTTTTCTTTGTCATTTGAAATGCAATTACTTTGTGTTTCTCCATATCTCCTCCATTTTCCATTTATATTAAGCTTTGAATTCGAACTATCTGTTAGTTCTGGAACGTCGTTTAAGTACGTTATTTCGTATTTATTTACTTCTTTCAATTTTTTTTGATTGGTATTCTCCTGAAGAGAGATGTCAGGCTCATCCGTAGCAACTGATTTGTTAAGAATATTAATTTGACAGGGTGTACTTGTAGCACCTACTTCCATAGCAAATTGTTGAGAGCCTTGTTGGAAAACACTTGTGTCCAAGCTAACACTCTTCTTTTCTTTGTCATTTGAAATGTAAGAGAGGGTGGTTCTGAAAAACTTTGCTATGAGTTGTTTAACATTTCCATCATCCTGCGATGGTGTTTCAGGAGAGCATTCATTATCTAAGGATAATATTTTTGAAAGATTTTCCAGTTATTCCAAATTGATACGCGTTGTGGCTTATTGTTCGAGATTTACTAAAGGACCTAAACTTAAACAAAATTCCGAAATGACTTCCTTAAAAATAACTCCTTTTGAGTGGAAAAACACAGAAAATGTATTGGTTAAAGTAATTCAAGCTCAATGCTTTGCCGATGATTTAAAAGATTTAGCCTCCATAAAATCAGTTAGATTCAGTAGTCATCTGAGATCTCTGAACCCCTTTCTCGATGCCAATGGTATAATTCGAGTAGGTGGCAAATTAGAACACGCTTGCATTAGCTTTGACACCAAGCATCCTATTCTAATTCCTAAAAAACACCCCTTTACAATTTTATTAGTACGCCATACTCATGAAATCAATTTTCATTCTGGCTGCCAAGCTACTCGTTCTTTCATCAGGAGAAGGTTTTGGCCATTGAATGGTCGCAAAGCGGTACGGAATGTACTTCGGCAATGCATACCCTGTTTCAGAGCCGATTCGCCAATACTGTCTAACCAAATGGGCAATCTTCCTGCTCCACGAGTAACCCCCTCCCGTGTTTTTTCTGATTGCGGTTTTGACTATGCTGGGCCCTTCCACTTGAAGGACGGCAAATACAGAAATCGAAAAATTCTGAAATGCTATGTTTGTATATTCGTGTGCTTATCTACAAAAGCGGTTCACATTGAACTTGCAAGTGAACTAACCACAGAAGCGTTTATAGCAGCGTTCAAGCGTTTTGTGTCTAGGCGGGGAATGTATAGCAATCTATATTCAGATAATGGAACCAATTTTATTGGAGCCTACAATCATTTCAATAAAATTTACGACATTTTATCTGGTGAGCCATTACAAAATTATTTCAGTAATAGCCAGATGCAATGGCACTTTATACCTGCTCGTTCTGCACATTTTGGCGGGTTATGGGAAGCCGCCGTGAAATCCCTAAAATATCATTTAAAACGTATTTTATCTACCGATCCTTATACTTTTGAGGAATTTATAACAATATTAACCCAGGTTGAGACTACTCTAAACTCACGTCCTCTCTTACCCTTATCCTCTGACCCTAACGACCTTGAGGCGATCATTCCAGGACATTTCCTCATCGGTCAACCATTGAACGCCGCTCCTCAACTCAGCGTCGAGGATTTTCCATCCAATCGGTTAACACGATTTCAACATTTACAAAAATTACTGCAAAGTTTTTGGACTACATGGAAAAATGATTATCTTCACAATCTCCACCAAAGAAACAAATGGCAGTTCAAGAAGGAGGTCCAGGAGATGAAAGGAAGACTAGTACTCCTTCGCGATGAGAAAACCTTGCCTCAGAAATGGACCTTAGGAAGAATTACTTCTGTTCATCCTGGATCAGACAACATTGTGCGTGTAAGCGTTCTCACCAAGAACGGCATCGTGAAACGTGCAATTGCTAAAATCAGTATCTTACCAGTTAATTAATTGTCTTGCTCATTCTAATTATGGACCGTTTTTTGTTGTTGTTTTGACTGATTTATCCGTTCATGCCTTACTGTATACTTATTATTATTAAGCACTATTTTGTAACTCTATTCTCCAGACCTGATGCTAATTATTGTTTATCTCATTTGCTTTCGTTGAAAGTGGATACTTTCAAGGCCGCCGGTATGTTCGGTAGTGCAACGCTGGCAACAGCGCGTCAAGGGTTGTGTACCGCTCGAGACTAACCAGAGGGCAGAGACAGTATCCGCCTGACAGCCCCCGAGAAACTTTATAATTTAATACAGTCCACTTTTATTATTACAATTATCAGAAACCATCAGGCTGGTGCATTCATGTATCACATTATCCTAATACAAGTTCATAAAATTAGAAGTTGTGTAAATTAAATATAACCACCCCATTTCAACAATAATGTACATTCGATAAAAGTAATTGAATATATATATATATATATACAGGGTCCTGCAACAGTGGCGCGGTGTTCCATATCTCTATTTTGGAAACAGATAGAAATCTATATTTCTACAATATTACCTTATTGCTCGAGCTCGACAAAATAAAAATATTGTCGGTCACACAGGGTGTTCAATTTCTTCTGGACGAATATCAACTATGTTTTTTCAAATGGCAACCTATATTTTTAGTCGCCTTTTCGGTTTCTACATAGAAAATAAAAGATACTTTATATAGATCTTCATTTCGAAAATATTTACGGTTTTCGAGATTTTTTGCATTTTTAATTTTTTTTTTCAATTTTGGTCACTCAGAATATTTGAAATTATGAAGTTGTGCCAAGTCCAATTGAAATTCATTTTTGGTCAAATATTCTACATTGGTAAATCTCTCAAACGATATATCTGAAATCAACCTGCGATATACAGGGTATGAAAAATCGCTTGCCACATATTGTAAATAAAAATGTACAGAATCTTCCTTATTTCAAATGGAACACCCTGTATATTATAGATTCAGAAGAAGCGTTAAGAAAAGCTCTACAAATGTCATGAAGTATTCCCTATGGTTAAGTTCACTAGTTTTCCTTAAAACAGCGAAAAATGGAAAATATTCAAATTCCTTCGCTATAATCTCAATGAACGACTTTTTCCAAAAATAACCTGTTGGTAGATAAACGAGTTGTGAATAACATCACAAAATATTCATTGTATATTCAAATTAATTGCAATAATCTTCAAATTTAAGCCATATTCTTTCGATTTAAAACACCCTTTCAGCGAATAAAATATTTATTGGAAATCGGGTAGTCTGGCAAATGACAGATCAAAATATTTGCCTTCAAATAAGTATTGAAATCTTTAGTGATTCGTTAAGTTGAACTTTCGATATAATTTAACAACATTCTGATGAAATCATATCGAAAGTTCAACTTAACGAATCACTAAAGATTTCAATACTTATTTGAAGGAAAATATTTTGATCTGTCATTCGCCAGACTACCCGATTTCCAATAAATATTTTATTCGCTGAAAGGTTGATTTAGATCGAAAGAATGTGGCTCAAATTTTGAGATTATTGAAATTATTTCAAATATACCAGGTATATTTTGTGGTGTAATTCACAACTTGTTTATCTACCAACAGGTTATTTATCAAAAAAGTCGTTCATTGAGATTATAGCGAAGAAATTTGAATATTTGCCATTTTTCGCTGTTTTAAGGAAAACCAGTAAACTTAACCATAGGGAATACTTCATGACATTTATAAAGCTTTTCTAAGCGCTTCTTCTGGATCTATAATATACAGGGTGTTCCATTTGAAATAAGGAAGATTCTGTACATTTTTATTTACAATATGTGGCAAGCGATTTTTCATACCCTGTATATCGCAGGTTGATTTCAGATATATCGTTTGAAAGATTTACCAATGTAGAATATTTGACCAAAAATGAATTTCAATTGGACTTGGCACAACTTCATAATTTCAAATATTCAGAGTGACCAAAATTCTAAAAAAAAAATTCAAAAATGCAAAAAATCTCGAAAACCGTAAATATTTTCGAAATGAAGATCTATATAAAGTATCTTTTATTTTCTATGTAGAAACCGAAAAGGCGACAAAAAATATAGGTTGCCATTTGAAAAAACATAGTTGATATCCGCCCAGAAGAAACTGAACACCCTGTGTGACCGACAATATTTTTATTTTGTCGGGCTCGAGCAATACGGTGATATTATAGAAATGTAGATTTCTATCTGTTTCCCAAATAGAGATATGGAACACCGCGCCACTGTTGCAGGACCCTGTATATATACAAAATATTACTGATTTACTTGAACTCATAGAATTAGCACAGATTAACTCATTCATATAACAAATATGCATTTAAAAAAATCTCACGTGATATTCGGGGAGGGGGGCGAGCAAGATCTCACGACATCTCACAGGAGGGAGGGAAAGTCAAAAAATTTCCATAATTATCTCACGTAATTAATGGATGCCCCCTTATATGTATTTCTCGACGCGAAATCTGCATTCACAATGCTACAGCTGTTTCGATCTTATTAGATCTCTTCAGTGCAGTTTACTTGACTCGGTGTGTATAAACGTATTTCTGATGGTTCCCCAATACAAATCGCGGCCGAACTAGTTAATTGATAACCCATAGCGCCCTCCGCCAAAGATTTTGAGCACCAACAATTCACTATTTCCTTTAAAAATACAGGATTCTGTCGCGACAACAAAAACTTCTGTATGCTGTAATATGCAGATGTTGAGTCGGGGTGACTTGACATTTTCTATATAATTCAATGTTGCATTGTGAATGCCGATTTCGCGTCGCAGAATACATATAACCAACTCTCTTGGAAGATTGTTTGATAATTTTCAAACTGACAAATTTTCTTTGTTCACTGTATGTGATATCTGAATAAATTTTACAAACTCTGGTACTTTACCTGAATTCATCATATGTGTACTCAACTTCTACTGAATCACATTCTTAATTAATAAAATAACAAGACTTGAGAGTAATGAATGAGTATTATGACTAGCACGGCTAGCAAAACACATATGCATGTTTTGCTAGCTGACGCGCAAGTCCGTTACTCTTACTGTTACACATTTTTAGGCCTAGTTTTCATTCGCCCCAATTGTCTGGAGCGTTACGTACGATAAAAAACTCCTTTCCAATAATAATTAAAAATTGAAGAACAACAATACTAACTTCATAAAAAAGAGGTAAACTTAGATCAGGGACATTCATAGCTAAAAAATCTATCGCTCGAAACCTTGAATGAATCTGATTGTAATTTTAATCTTGGAAGGATTACATTAAGTTTTATAATAAAGACAGACCTTCACTTAGTATTATAACATATTCATCTTATAGGGTAAATAGAGCAATAAAGCTAGATTAATGATTATATGGCAATAAATAATAAAGATGACTCAGCATGAACATTTATGTTATATGAATAACTGTCAGATAGAGATTTCGAAACTCTATAGGATATTTTATGGGGAATAATTTTCCGGATTTTTGTTTATTATGGCAACGTAAGGAGAAAAGGAAAATACGTGACTAATAGAGTTTTAATTAATCTTTCCACTAGCATAACAATTAGTTATATAATAAGCGGTAGTGAACGTTCGTCATCTATAAGCAAAATGACGAATGTGATAGTAACACATAATGATGAGAACGGCTCAACCTCACCACACGTTTCCGTCCATAACTTATTTCCGAGACTTCATCAAAATGTTTAAATTAACTTTATAATAATAATATAATAATAATATATGTTTATTCACTAGTTAACAAACAAAGAAAATTTCACAATACAAACGAGATATACGTATAAATACCAAGCAAATAAACAGTAACACCATGTAGTCCTGAAGAGGACTGTCTATGGAGAGTTTACGTTTACCTGCTTCAAAGAATTTATGTGCAAAACAAAAACAAAAACTTGCCACTTTGATTTGTAGACCTTGATTATGCTTATAAAGTATTAAAATATTCAACAAATTTAACAAATAGACAACACAGACTAAGTCCACTAGATAAGTGTACATGAACAACAAGAAATGGAACTTGAACTCATGAAATGAGGCACTCGATGGGATGATTTGTGATCGTTTTACTTTTTCTTCAGTCGACAATCGAATGAAAGTAAGCTCTTCCACGTTGCAAGATCCACTTTTTAATAGTTTTCTTGAAAAAAAGCTTTGATTCGATAGTTCTTATGTTTCCGGAAGGTTATTGTACAGTTTTGGCGCAATATACATTAGAGATCGTTGTCCTAGCGCTTTATTGGCTTTCGGTAGATAAGCGTTCCCTTTTCTCATGCTCCGTGTGTTATAAAGTGGTCAGGTTCATTTAGGTAGGATGATTTATCAGAGAAGATGAACATCAGCACTGACTTCACATAAATTTGTCTGATATCTAATATTGCAAGCTCGTTATAGAGTTTATCAGACGGATATCGGTTTGGTTTGAATGTTATTATTTTCAGAATTCCTTTTTGTAAGACCTGCAGTGGCTCCATCAGAGTCCTGCGAGCTCCGCCCCACCCTACTATACCATAGATTAACAACGACTCTACGATCGCGAAATATATCTCTTTCAGTTTTTGAAGTGGAAGTATATATCGACATTGGTAGAACTTGTACAATAGTGAACGGATCTTCTTTTTGAGATTTTCTGTGTGGACATTCCATCTTAGACAAGAATCGATGAACATTCCTAAATAACGTACACTACGGGCCGTCGTAATATTTTGTCCATCGAAACCAATTGTATAAGTTGGTATCATACGATGAGAAAGGTATTATCTTTGTTTTTGTGACATTTACCGTTAACAAGTTTAATTTTATTCAACTTTCAAAACAATAAAGCGACAGACCTTTACCTACGCAGTATTATAACCTATTTCAATCATGATAGAGGGGAAAATAAAGCAACAAATCAAAATTATTTTAATGATTAATGGAGTTTTAATTCATCACTTTCCACTGGTATAATGATTGAAACATAATGATGAGAATGGCTCAACCTCGCCATACGTTTCTGCTCATTTCTTCAGCAGACGTTGAATAAAAATTCTTCAATTTACGTTCGACATGTAGAGACAAACAATTTCAATATTTTTTTTTAATGTTAACGTTTGGTATTTAACTCCCTGGATTTTTTATGTTTTGGTAATACATGTCTTTAGGTTAGGGGTGGTTCATTTGTGTAATTTTATTCATGTGAAACCCAAAAGATCAATGAATGTTTAGGGCGTTCGCCCACAGGACGGTAACGGCACGATTTGCCGCGCGCGATATATCGCGCCGCATCCGCAGAGTGCTAGCCCACTACGCGGTATATATCGTGCGAAACTTGTTCAGATTAATATTCCGTGTTGCCAGATCGATTTTAGTCACTTAGTACTTCGTACCGATTCAATTAAATCTATTATTTCGAAGGTGAATTATAAACAATTTACTGTAATAAAAAAGAGGCGTGTTATCTCAAAAACTTATTGAGATATTCGATATCTAAAAAAAAATTCAAAAAGAGGAGAAAATTTCCTAGAAGAAAGTTCCCACTCCCGGGACTGTAGGATGAATATTTATAATTTTCTCAGAGGGGTAAACATAAGGCCGACAACGAATAATCTGGCTTGCGCAATCAAAGATATTTCAACAATGAACATTATAGGTATTTAACCGTGTTAAATACGAAAATTGAGGCACTAACTATATAGTTGAATGAATAATAGTTCGGCGGAAAAGAAATTTTATCGCGATTTTTCAATTAGTTATGCAATAGCTAATTAATAGTTTTTTGCTGCTCGAAAATGAACATTGCAAGTGTCATAACTGTTAAACTATAGATCTGAGATTTTTTTCCATTATTGGAGCTAGTTTTGAAATTTATCAAAATGGATCCTCCCTAAAACAACAAAAATATTTAATCATTCAGTTTTTTATTAAAAATTTACTTTTTTTTATTTTGATGCAGAAACAACATGTATGGACTGCACGCAATGAATGACAACACAGCACTGAAAATATCGTTGATAATTTCGTCGTGTTGGCTAGAAACCTCTACCCTCCATAGCTAGAAATCATTTAACCCTATTGGCGTTCAAAAGTCAGGTGACACGCGTTTTTTGACCGTCAAATCGCGGGTTTGTGCGATACCGTCCTGCAGCGACGTTATTCAAAACCGTCGCGGCATTTTTCAACTAGTGGGCGACCGCTGCATTTGTTGTATGACAAATTTATGAATTTTAGTCGTTGCGATATCGCGTACGATTTATCGCGCGCGGCTAATCATGCCGTTACCGTCCTGTGGGCAAACGGCCTTACTGAAATTCTGTCCTGCGAGAGTAGAATATAGTTAAATTTTGTTATTGGATGACCCATGGTTATTTCACCTTTAATGTACACTCTGTTGAACACTTTGCAGCTCAGCTTTCAAACTTTTTATTTTCATAGATTAAGGTTCATTCTTTATGTTGAAAAGAAAATTCATAATACCATTTATTCGAATATAATAGTATATTCTGTAACAAGGTTAGAATGAAAATTCGATGCGAGTGGAAAAGTTCCGAGCGCGAGCCGAAGGCGAGCGTGAGGAACCACGAGCATCACGAATTTTCATTCTAACCGAGTAGCAGACTATACTTTCTCCACGATCGAAAATTTCAAATATATATTGTTATATGAAAACGAACAAAAGATTACAGAACTTAATCACAATTATATTAGGTAAACACTCAATAATTCGAGAAACATTCTACTTTGTATTAATTGTTATATTTGTACAGTTCTCGAAATGAAAACTGGTGCATTATTGGAAGAATTTTCAACAATTGCGTGGCTTGTAGATGATGAACTAACAGTCTCATAATTTGAAGTGGAAGGCATGATTAGCGGTGTATTAGATCCAGTAATTGATGAGACTAACTTATTTGCTTTATTTATTCGATTTTGCACCGAATTTTTTATGTATCCTTCTGGCACTTGAGAAGACTTCCACCTCCCATGCCTTTTTAGTGTTTCCATATCTGCTCCTGTGTCCACTAACACAGTAGCCGACGATAACAATGACCAGTGTGGTGGTGTATTTTCACACTCTGATTCTGAATCACTGCATAAATTCATAATCATAGACCTTCATAATACTTATTATATTTTCGAATGAAAACGTGACAGCAATAATTTTGACACTTACTCAAATTTGCCACTACGATGACAATCAACTGCGTCAAGGCTAATGTCATTATTGCTAGCCAGTGTGAGAATATTATTCTATTACAAGGGAGAGAAAGCAAATACATTTAAATTGCATGGGGGCAGAGGTGTTGCAGAATGTTTCTTCAATCTCAAGAGAGAGAATTCCAGCATTCTGTAATAAAATTTGATATCAGAATTGACGAATTCTGTGATGATCGTGGAGAAAAACTATTCCCGCACCAGACTGCTTTCCGATACACTGCAATAGTATGTTTTTTTCGGGGAAAATCCGACTTAAATATAGCTGGTTTAAATTTACTTTCATAATAAATAATTTCATAACGAAGAAGTATTTGAACTAAAGTTTTATTGATATAAAAAATTAATCCCGTTGTTATAAACCTAATCATTTATTTTATGTTCGAAAATTTTGTCAACAAGTAATTCAATTACGAATTTTCCATTATTTCAGCATGAGGAAGACACCATAGGTTCATTTATTGAGAAAAATACAAAGGCTTTTTAATCATCTGATTTTATATACTATGAGGTGCTTATGGTTTACCAACATAAAAATAACATTAATTTTATAGATATTATTTATATCACACCATAATTTTTAAAATTTTAAAAGAGATTCTGAAAAATAATTCGCATATAAGATATTGATATGACATTTCGGAGAAGGTTATGATTAAAATTATCATCAACCTTATAGTTTATAAATGAAACATTTCAAATAAGCTATATTGATGTATTTTTAAGCATCCTAACCTGAAACCACATGGAACATGGAAGTTTATTCACAATTATGCTGATCTAACACATAATTTCTACAAATATATAATAAAATCTGGAACATTATATTGTAAAATATATTAAACACAAAAGTTTCTCAGAGGTTAAGCAAATTATTGACAATCAGGATGAATGAGTTCATTCGAAGTTATATTTTCTAAACTATCACTTAATTTGCTTCTATTAATACCCATATCACATTATATTCTCCTATATAAAATTCTCTTTTTTGTTCGTAAATATTTAAAATCAATAGATGAAATTTCTGTTAAACTCAACTTATTAGTCATTTTTGAAGTCTAGAAGAACCGGTACCTCTTCAGCTTCTGTCGCAGTTTCTGTAGGGGCCAATGAAGGACCATCATCTGGAATAACTTCCCTAGGAGCTTTATGATTTGTGGTTGTTTTTGATGATCCCGTGGTTTCTTCTTGCGATGGACATTCAAGATGAACACAATGAAATACCTTGGATAAAAAATAGTTTTTATTAACAGAATTTATCTTTCATTTATTAGTAAGTTCATTAAAGCAATATAAATATATATATATATATCGCCCCCTTAGTGCAACAACTAGATAACTCGAATTTTATGCATTTTGAGTTATCCAGTTAAAGCTGACCTATTTTTCATGCAAGGGCCTGTTTCTCGTATTAGTTTACTAGTTTATGAGTTAATAGCTATCAGTGTAAAAACTAATAGTACTGCTAAATTGCGTTTCTCTATTATTTTTTGATGAGTCGTAAATCAAGTAGCTATTTTTATGAGTTTACGAGAGTCAAACAAAAATTGGTTGTCAAAGTTCAAATAAACTCTGTAAAACAAACTTTAATTGAGGCTCTAGACGGTCCATTAGATAATAAAATTTTTTTGCTGGCATTCTAAATCTTTCATTAAAATGATTATTTTCTTCCATTATTTCATAATTAATCCTTTCTCTATATATTTTGGCATTTCTCACAAGAACTGCATGTTCGTCATCTGAAGTCTCAGAAGAGGATATTTCTACAGATGTACGACTTGCTGGTGGGAAAAATTTAAAGCGTTAACAGTTACAGATAGTTGTATTTATAAGTGTCACCGGACTTATAGAAAAGTCATTCATAATAATAGTAATTTTTTTTGGTTGACAGGTTTGAGAAACAAAATAGCTATTATTACTCGACTACTGCACTCATAAAATGTGTTTACTAACTATTAACTATTAAAATAGGTTGCCAGTTTCGAGAAACGCTCTCTATTAAAAATCACTAATATTATTAGTTCCCTGACTATTATTAATAGTTATGAGTGCTTTGAGAAACAGGCCCCTTTTCAATGCAACTTCTAGATATCTAGTACGAGCAACCAAACTCGTTTAAATAGTGACCAGAAATAGATAACTCCGAAAATGCACATTCTTCAACAAGACATCTTGAGCTATCTAGTTGTAGCACTGGCATTATTGAGTTACTCGCAGGCAACTTCTTGGTCTCTATGAGATATCTAGTTGTGTGATTGAAATAACAGGTGGATTTCTGTGCTACTGAATTGGTTTTACAGTGTTTTGTGTTTTTCAAACGGTGTTAATGCAAAAATGATATCAAGGGGTAGGAAGGTTATGGGAATTCTGCGTAGTCAATCACAAAATTTTGTATCTTTGTATCAAAGTCAACTACATCTTAAAAAAGAAAAATACGACGACCTAATGTCTCTTTTCAAAATGAAACCTCCAGCACTCCCTAGCTTGTATGAAGAATTTTATCAGAGTCTCCCATTCCAAGGAGACCAAAGTAAAAGACTTCATAACACAGAATCTTCCGAAAGTGATGTCACTGATATTGATATTTAAGTCGTGTTAAGTGTTGAAATATTTTGTGTTTTAGTTGAACCATTCTTGTTCATTTTTAATTCCAAATAAAGTTGTATTTAATAAGTGATTTGCTTTTAATTGCTAGTGGTTATAAATAGATAACTCTACTTTTTTATTTGACTAGATTTTCAGCAACAACTAGATATCTCATGTTTTTGATCAAATTCTGCAAATATATAAAACCTGATTGTCTATAAAATTGACTATACATAATTTGATATGCAACATATCTCTTTACACATCAAATATTTTTGACTGCTTAACGGTTGTATTTTTTTTAAGTTTTGAAACTTTAAAATCGATTTTCTCGAAACTATAAATTTCAAGTTACCTAGTTGTTGCACTAAGGGGGCGATATCCTTCATCAGAAAACATTTCAATCCCATATTGTGCGTTAGCTTAAAGCTACCTTCACCGGAGGAATATCAAGAAACTTTTTTGTTGCTGTTGCTTGTGTCCGCAAATGTTACTAAATGTTTCTTAAAATTTCTTCATGTGTCGGCAACAAATATTGACTGTTTCTACTTGCCACCGATTTCGATCTTGAGCGGTAAACTTCAAAAGAAAACAGGAAACATGAGTAAACCAATCCGTGTTGCTATCCCAGTTGAATTGTATCGAGAATGCAACTAGTAAACAGTTGTCGCAGACGTTTTCAGTGTGCAGTGAAGTACGAAAGTGAATAAATATATTATTTACGATCCCTTAAGTGGACGAATGAGTTATCCGTTAAATTAATTGAAAATTATAGACTTTATGAGTCGGGGGAACTCACGGCAAACAAATTATAAATTTGCTTTCCTGAAGACTTGGCCTAATTCAATATTTGTGTTTTCTTTTTCGCTCTCTTGAAGATATCACTAAAAACGCCTTCGATGCTAACGCTCATCACCTTGCTCCACATTCTAGCTTACTGCCAACATGCAGTGGAAACACTGGTTGCGTACTCAAGAAACACTATGCGATTATTGACCATTTTAGTTGCTTCAGTGAAAACAGGAGATTTATATATGTTTCCATAAGATTCTGCCCATGGCAACAAGGACAAATATTTAGCAACAAAATGTACCTCAATGTTCCTCCAGTGGAACCGTAGCTTAATATGTGTCTAATAATTCTATTTTGAAACGTATCATATTATTCCATTGTTCCTCACACTTCGAACAATAAAAATTCATATATATATATATATATATATATATATATATATATATATATATATATATATATATATATATATATATATATATATATTAGGGTGTCCCTTATTTTTCAAAGTTTCAAATTTATAATGCATAGGTCTTAGTTTTGTTCATTTGCCTCCAAAACACTCGGAAATAAATTTTTACCTTATTTGGAGTACGATAACCCGTGCCGACTTGCATCGAATCATGTTCATACATGCTGCGCGACAGTAGCGGAGCGTATTCACGGCATTTGTCATTTGTTCTCAATTATTCTCGCGATTAACACGTATTGTTTCACATTTAAAAGATGGCAGTGGAATTAAGAAGCAATAAAAAATGTGTTTTCTTAGTTGGTGACGTAAATTATCAAATAACCATGCGCAAAGCTACCGTCTAATCGTCAAGTTCTTGCAGTACTTTTCTTTAACATTCGCGAAGTTAAATTGACTGCTAATCTCGTCATTCGGGAGTGTATTATATTTGTAACTATTTATAACTGTGTAAAAACACTTGTGGATCTTCACCATGCTTGGAGGGAGTTGCAAAAAAAATTCTAAAAAAATACAAGATATTTACAAGCGCCGTGAGGAGGACTTTAAGATTAATTTAGATAATTTATTATATATATCACACACTGATGCTTTGGAACGGATGAAAATTGAAGAAGATAAAATATTTACACAAAAACAAAGAAAACCAGGGCGTCCAGGGTGTTTAGCGGGTGTAGATAAAAAGTTAGCCGAAAAAAAAGAAAGGGCAAGACAAAGTAAATTAAATGAAGAGAAAAAAAGATGTGAGCAAATGTGTTTCGCAGGTTTATCGTCATCTGTTGCTATGCAAGATTCTACTCAAGCGCAAGGATATCACGATCAACTTATCAGCTCTGACGAAAGCCTTGAGAACCCTTGGCATCCACCTCTCAAATGGTAAGTTCTGAAACTACTACAAAAAAAGGAAGGAAAGACTTTATCACACCTAAGTTAGTTGCAGTTTTAGATAGATGTCAACTTAGCATATGGGATTCTGCCTATATACTTCAGGCTGTAGTAGAAGTTCTAGATGTTAGCTGTGACGACTTTCCGATAAACAAATCGTCTATTCAACGTATTCGCAAACAGAGTCGAAAAGATAGAGAGAAAGTGAAAAAAAAATTAGACTTCCTGGAGCGATGGACCAAGCAAAGTGGCTGGCTAGAGCTATTTGCTCTTTAAAGATATGTTTGTTGCAATCCCAGTTCAAAATTAGCGCCAAGGATAAGCGAGCACTTCAAGGCGTCTGTTTATTCATTGCGGTTCTATATGTTAAACCATACGTTGGATGTAGTTTGGCGGTGAAGGCACCAAATCAAGTTTTTGGCTTTTTGAAGAGGCTTAAGGAATTTGAAACTGTTGACAAATTGATCTCCAAAGCAGCACTGAGCAAGTTTAGTCAACATCTTTGGTACTTGTCAGAAGAAATTGCCTTTTTATTACTCTATGATGAAGAAGTTAATGAACAAACCAGAATGAACATTACAGTGAATTTCCAAAGAGAGAGTTTGTAGGATTCTGGGAAGAGATACATTCCATCTGAAAAATATATGTCTGATTATTTGTATAATAAGTAGGAATACAATAAATAGTACTATTTTTTATACTGTTTTCAATAAATTGTTAATAATACTGCCTTATATATTGTTGCAGGAAAATCATTAAGTGATTTTGTGCCTGTCAAGAGCACAACTTTATTTTCTCGATTAAAAATTGATAAGAATTTCCTCCAGAGACCCGTTTCTACATGGGATGAAGATGTTGCCTATTTAGAGACGAAAAAGAAAGTGTTTTCTTTAAGGGCAGTTAATAATACTGCTGAAAAAGCTGTAAAACTTATGCAAGATTTTCATGGTTTGATCACTGCAAATGAAGAGCAAAAGCAATTTTTGCTAAACTGTGTTCAGAAGCATAGAAATCTGTATCCAGACTGTAAAAAGGGACCCTCAAAAGAAAATATCCTGCCTGATGTGTAATTTTATCTTTTTTCAATAAATATTTCATAAAAATTTGAATATTACAATTGATATATAACGGAAAGGGTTGAAAAGAGCATTTTTCAAAATCTTCAGAGTTCTGTCGGCACGGGTTAACGTTGACATAGGAAGATGAAATTTTGTATTTAAGTAAGTCTGAGTAGTTTAAAAAGAAATAGGAGGTATGCATTTCGATATCTAAAATAAAATTTTCACCCATATAAGGGACACCCTAATATATATATATATATATATATATATATATATATATATATATATATATATATATATATATATATATATATATATATATATATATATATGTATATATATATATATATATATATATATAATATATATATATATATATATATATATATATATATATATATATATACCCCTCCCAGCTCGAAGCTGTAAAATTGATAATTTTATTCAATTAATATATTTTTCAAAAAAAAAATTATTTCGAAATTGATAAATTATACCTCATTTGCAGTGTTGTTGGTGCCTACAATCTTGATGAAAAGTACAGGCCTGGGCTTGAAATTGATAGTTTGCCACGATTTGCAGCTTTCGCGAGTATTATCAACCAATGTTTCCCAACTCCAAACATCTACAGACGTCTCAATGTAATAACTGTAACTTCGATCGTCGCAATCCCACAGCAGCAATCGTAGACTAGATACAATATAGGGCTGCCCTGAAGGAAACAAATTCTGTCAGTTATCGATAAGAGAGATTTAAAATTGATATATTATCTACTTCGATCAAGATTAGAACAAGAAAAATACTTCATACATCCTGCGAGTCTTATACACTTTTTGGAATATTTTATTTTGAGATTGTAGTGACACTGCTATAAGCAAAAATAAATTACAGAAACTACAGAATAGTTGCATCAGATTTTCCTATTGCTTTACAAATGACTTTCATATCAAAAGTAGAAAATCCTATTCTTATAGTCTGTCCAGCGAAACTTGGCGTTCACGTCACAGACAATAAGTTGAATTAAATGTGAAGTTGTCATTTTGTTTCAAAATTTGCAATGTTGTCGGACCCTCTCGACCTACTTTCACGTTTGAAAGTCGCCGAAATATCTTCTATATCTCATTTTTTGTTAAAAATTGGGTCAGCTAATTAGATTTAAGATTATTTACTACGTCTGTCAAGACTGTTCCCGATCGACGTCATATACAATTGATGACATGAACGCCAAGTCTCGCTGGGCAGACTATATATATTTTTACCCCGAGGCGAAGCTAAAGGGGTTATAGTCTCACTACAAAAAGTTGGTATCTGGCCCGATTTCAAAAATTCCAACGGATATCGATAAAACACATATGATTTCATTAGGGAATTTGAATTACCACTTTTTCCCAACGAAGAATACAAAAATATAGCGTTTTTACCCCGAGGTGAAGCTAAATTCTCACTACAAAAAGTTGGGATCTGGTCCGATTTTGAAAATTCCAACGGATATCGATAAAATACATATGATTTCATCAGAGAAGTTTTGTTCCCAATTTTTTCCCAACGAAGAATAAAAAATTATAGCGTTTTTCAGATAGGCATTACGACATGCGCATGCGCCAAGGTCGATATGTACGAAGTCCTACAAAACATGCGTCGAAGTGCTCTGTGTGCCACGGTAACCAAAAGCGACGTTGATAGCTTAAGCTTGATTCTGCGTCTGTGTCTGCTTCCCATCCATAGAGATATCTTATCAATTTGATTCATAATTTGCAGCAAAATGAGCCGGGATAGGATATTCAAATTCGACAGTCAAACAATGAATTTTTTTGCTAAATTTTCACGGATTTTATTCGTAATATCGACTTATTAATACATTTATTGCAATTTTCCTTCATTTAATTCGTAAAATCGACTTTCATTGTTATTTAATTTATATAATAGGTACATTCAAAAAATATTGACGACAATCAATGAATTTATTTAGATAGGCATTACGACATGCACATGCGCCGAGGGGTTTTATCATTCCTAGTGCTACGCAGTAGGGTGTCCGGATTTTTATTATATGTTTCTGTATGAATTTTAATCATCAAAAATTCAAGAATGTCTCCAAAACTTTTTGATAAGGTGATCTAATGATGAAATACTTATTAAAATCATTATTCTTATTCATACTTCGAAATTGCTGTTCTTATACACTTAAACTGAGTTTTGCAATAAGAAATAATGAACATAAAAATTAAAGAAATGCTTTCAAAGAACTGTTATTTGAGGAATATGTTCACAGTTAACTGATGATCCTATGAGTGGTAACTTTTGTAATTACAATGTACGCAAGTAGGTGGAAGATTAAAAACCTGAACTGACTCTTATCTTGTTAATTATGTACCAATTACTCATAGAAAACATTATTGTTAGTATTATTATCACTCAAAAACTATATAATCATAAAATCCTGAAATATGAGTCAGTGTTTCTATGTCAATTTGCAGCTTTTATACATAAAATATTGAGTTCAGAGAGTCCCTCATACTTGAATGAACTCCCGGTTAAGAGAGAACTATGCCATTGTGTGAATGTACGTAGAAGTAGTAGTTTTGATATACCATACCATAGGTCATCCAAGTTTGAAAGGGCTTTCTCTTATAGGGCTGTGAAGATTCTAAATGATAATCTGGATCTTTTTAATAACTGTATTAATATCAATACATTCAAAAGGTACCTTAAAGAAAAATGTCTGAATTTTCAGATTGATAGTATACAGTGATTGTTTTCGTTTTGGTGGTAGTGGTAGAACAGCTATAGCTGAACTTCCACCTTTTTTACTTATTTTTTATGTAATTCTTAGGTGCAATAAAGATTATTATTATTATTATTATATAAGCAAGTAATAAGATTTTCCTGTTTTCATAACATTTCCTCTTCCAAATTCATCTCATAAGAAAGTCAAAGTTGTGCATAAATACAGTTCCATAAATATTTAGAACCTTGATAAATTCACATTATACAAGCATTTTTGATTGTCCATGGATTAATAAATACAATGATATAAATACTAACCTAGTTGAACCAGTATGCAACCAGAACCTAACTGATGACATGTATATCCGGAATCCCAGTCGTAGTGCTTTGTATCGCCGTTCAGTAGAGCATTTCGGGCACGACTGTGAAAAACAAAATTTAAAGTCAATGATCCATTTTCAGGAGAATATTGCGAGCAATTTTACCTTACTCCTTCTATGACGATTGCGCTTTTCTTCAAAGTGGCAACATTGTGAGTGGGACAGATTATGTCGTTTATCATTTTTGGAATCTCGAGCTTATGATATGCTTCTAAATTGACCAAGTGAAATACCTGCAACGAAAATTCGCTGTGAAGTCCAATTTGATTTTGACCTGATTTCACCTTACAAAACTAATTTGAATAACTCATTAGATTACTGAAAAATAATCATACAAATCAAATCAAATCAAATTTATTCACTAAATGTTCAGTATTACAATGTTTTTACAATGCTCTTAGATAATGTATTTAAGATAAAAATAAAAATATGTTTATAAATCATGTCCCTGCAAGGCCAAAACAGCCCGTGTGCAGCTAATTAACATTAACAAGAGATGAGTTAACCTTAACTTTAAACTAAGGCAATGAAAAAAAAAGATATCAGAAACAAAAAAAGATAAAATACATAAACAAAAGAGGAATTATATAATTAAATAACTTTTGGACACCAAAAACAATGGAAGAAGTTTAGGAGTAATTATTTTTAGTTTTACTTTTTATTATGCGCTTTATAGCATTAAAATTATTTGATGTGCTTGGAATCTCTATTAAGTTAAAGATTTTAGGTCCCTGGTGGTAGAAAGAATTTAATGCCAGGGTAAGCCTAACTCTAGGCAACTGGAATTTTTGAAAAGCTCTAGTACTCATTAGAATTTGCATATTTAGTAAATGTCTGTATTTGAATACTGCAATTCCGCAGTTTAATATATAGAGTGCATCAATATTTAGCACATTTAAAAGCTCAAACAATGGCTGTGAAGGATGTGTTCTTTTATTTTTTAAAATTACCCTTAATAAGCATTTTTGTAGTACCACCAGAGGATATAAGTTGGTCTTATATGCTCCCCCCACACACTTATTGAGTACACTATCACAGATTGAAATAGTGATAGGTATATAGTTTTTAAGATATGTGTTGGCAGAATTTCTCTTAACAAATAAAGCTTGGGTAACAAAGAATATAATTTTTGTTTTATATTAAATATATGTGATTTCCAAGTCATATTTTGATCTAACGTTAAGCCCAAATACTTGATGTTGTCAACCTGCGCAACTGTGTTACATTCTCAATTTCTAATATTGCAGTCAAGTTCGTGAAATATTAATGGATGTTCAAAAGAGAATGAACCACGAGTAGCAAAATTAACATAATTAGTTTTTTTTACATTTACACAAATCTTATTCAAAGAGAACCATTTTGTTAAAGTATTGAGATCTTGTTGCATTTTAATTTGTAGGATTTCTTTGTTCTGTTCAGCATAAAAAAGGGCAGTATCATCTGCAAAGGTAAACATTTTTCCATTCAACGTGGCGCTACAAAGGTCGTTAATGTACACTAAAAAAAGCGTAGGAGACATTATAGATCCCTGCGGAACACCACTCCGAAGGGTCAATTCCCTACTAAGTTCATCACATACTCTAACATTTTGTTTGCGGTTAGCCAAAAAGGTTCGAAACCACTTTAGAACTGTTCCCCTAACGCCCGCGCAATGGAGTTTGTCCAATAATACAATATGTGACAACCTTTCAAGAGAGCTGGCTATATGTGTCCCAAGATCCAGAGTTATCTGCTTCTTCAGACAATAACTTTTTGATTAAAAAATAATTTTCTTTGTTCAAATTTGTTTCTAATTAATTGCTTAGGCCAACAGGTATGTATTTTCTTAATCTTACCTTATTTACAGTGTTGTGAGTTCCAACGATTTTTATGAATTGCACTACCCGACTTTCGAAATATAAATATTGCCAGGACCTGCAGGAATAACCACTATAATCTATCACTTTGACCCAGTCTTTTTGTTCCATAGAGACTTCAATGAAATACGAGTATGATCTGCAAAAAAAATTATCTTTCAATCGATGTAAATCAATCATATTATATAAAAACAAATATTTGTAGGATTTAAACTAGATTAAAAATAAAAACGTCTTCCGCCTATATATGGAATTATTTTTTATACTAATAGGCATCTGAAAATAAGAATGCAGCGCCAATGTGGCCAGTCGTAGAACTATAAATATTGACATTGGAATATTTATGTTGTATTTGTTGTGTTTATTTTTGTTTTTGAAATATAATTTTACCATAAATATAAAGACTTTTCAGGCTTCTTTATAGTGAACAAGTGTGTTACTGTGTATGTATTCTCATTGCTATTGAGGCGGTAGGTGATTATCATCATTTGTTTTGTAGCCAAATTGAGAGAAATCTTAGGTTAGATCATGAGATGAATAGCTTAATTCTCTGATTGACTCGTTCAATATGTACTCTAGCAGCTGCTATTTTGGCATTCAACAATGCTTCTACTGTAGTCAACTGTTTTTTGTCTTTCAAAAATGGTGGCCTGATCAACTTTATTTTAAACTGTTGACAAATATCATCTATCAAGAAACCTTTGTCCATCATAATAGCATCCTGTGAGCTTTCTAACTTTAAAATTAAGTCACTTTGTTGGAAAATCGTTTTATCAGATGCTCTTCCCCCATATGGTTCACTAATATAAGTAATTAGACCCCCAGGAGAAACACCTGTCATGAATTTCACTGTGTTATTAGATTTATACTGAGAGTAAAACCTGATCCTGCAGCAAAGGCACATTGGTTTCTGTATAAAAATTCCTGTACAGTCTAAGTTGATTCGAGTATTTTGAAAACTTTCAAAACATTTTGGCATGTTTTTCTGTATTTCAAAATATTCTGGGAATCTTATGACACAACTAAGAACTCTACTCATAATGGGTAGCATTTCATAAATATATTTTTGGCATAATTCTTGTGAAATGTCAAATAAAAGAGATAATGTCACATATGTAAGGTCACATTTCAATTTTGTCAATACTTAAACAATACGCTGTTTGATTGTTAATCTATGTTGATCACTGTAAACAGATTGTACTGCTTTTACTATTGTAATATTGTATCTAATAGTTTTATATTATTGAGACCAGTGAAACTGTTTAGAGCACTATCTGTAGTTATCAGATCACACAAAGTAGAGACTTTAAGAGTATTCCTTTTTCCCTTCTACACAAACAGGATATTTATCACCAGCTGGAGGAAAAGCATGGAAATTCACATTTGAACATTTCTTTTCCCAGGAAGAACACTCAGGAACTGAACAATAACGATTCGAACGACTCATAGCTTTCAAAATGATTGCAAATAATAAATATTTGTAAAAAATCACACAAGAACAAACACAAAACAAAGGAGAACGTAAGAACTATGTCAAGATTTTTAGTTATTCTGATTGTCACCAGGCGGCGTAGCGCTTATTTTGATTCGCCTATCGAGACTTAGAAAATAAAGTTAAACACAAAATTATGAACCATTACTATGAGTTTTTTCTGAAAGCTTTTATTCGTGACTAAAAGCATGGATTTCAAAATTGAATGATTATGGAATCATCAAACATCATGAAAAATCACCATGTTGTACCCAGTTCCGAATGTACATCAATAGCAATTCCCACGGAAAGTAATCACCAGGTAATTCTTCACCAAAACGGAACGCTATTTCATGCTAACATAACTGTTCTTATTATTAATTCAAATCAAACACTTGGCTTACTGTTTCACAAATAAATAATAAAATAAAATATATTTGTGAAACAGTAAGCCAAGTGTTTGATTTGAATTAATAATATTTAATCATGTTTTACCAAGAGCCAAGCGAGGATTCAATCTCATTTATTAACTGTTCTTATTATTTTGAGAGTTTTAAATAGTACAATTGCTAGATACTTTCTACCATCTCCTGGTTAGAGATCATGGACTACAGGCTCTGTATCTCAAAGAGAATAATTTATTTTAATAAAAACATGTTTTTTCAGTTGCTATATTCAGTGAAAATATTTCTAAAACACACTTTTTGTTTTCATTCAATTCCACAAGCTCTTGTTCTGTTAGTTGTTTTCCTCTGAAAGGTATAAATCGAGGATTTTGGGTTCGAGTCCCACCTTGATCTTGGGTGTTGTGTATGTCCGGAATTTAGTGGTTCTATATATATAATTAAATTGTTGGGTAATGTACATAGTTTACAAGCCCATTGGCCGTTCGGAACCGGCGTTAAAACTGCAGGTCCCTCGAGTTAAAAAAAAAAACACAACTAACTTCCATCAGAACTAAATGTCTTAATTTTCATTACAGAATGTAGAAGTATTTATATAAGTGTTTCTTTGACTGGTGAAGAAAGATGCAATAGGTATACATTGAATGAATAAGACTTTGAGAGGTTCAAGAGATAAGAAATAGTTAATGTAATATATAGAATGTAACCTTCTTTGACAGGGGCGGCTAGTCAAAGGAGGCTAAGCCTCCTCAATAATATTCCGTGTATCACTAATATATTATATTGAATAGTCAGCATTCAGCATATTCATATTATTCAAAATCATATTATTTTATGCACCTACCTTCCTTTCAACCTACATTATATAATATAATTTATTAATTACGATAGAAGGTATTTACATTTACTGCATTTCATTAATTTCAAGATTTGTGGCAACGCTGCGGAGGCTTAGAAAGGTATGTTCTCAACGTTCATTATGCCTACCATAGAAAAGCAAACAACGGTGCAAATACTCCGAATGACTACTTCATTGCAATAGAAAAGCAAAACACATGTAAATAGCAACACCGATAGGAACCCAGTCTCATACAATCACAACTATAGAATTTCGCGTGACATCGAGTGAATTCGTTGGAAAGCATTAATTGAATCGTAGTCTGATCGTAGTTACTTAAGGCAGCGTGTTCACTTATATTGCTCGCGTATTGTTTTAAAATGAGTTTGGTTACTGAAGTTAATTTCAAAAATTTCAATAGTGACTTAGTGGAATATTTGTTATCCCATAACTTTAGTGCACTAAGTTATGAGGATAAAGTTTTGATAAAAACATTGCGACCTACCCCTGAATTAAACAATTTGGTGCAGCGTAACAGACAACAAAACCGCGGTTTTAATACAAGGAATTATGAGAGACATCCTTGCCTAACCGGATCACAGGTAAAAAATAAATTATTTTGTTGGCAGTGTTTACTTTTTACTAGTGAAAATGTCTCTGTTTGGTGCCGTTTAGGATTTGAGGATTTAATTCTATACCTAGTAGAAAGTGAGGAATTTTCCACCGATAAAGTAACTTTAAATACAGCACGCGGATTAATATCTTACTTACAAGATAAGGAATTTATATATTTTTTAAACATCTTTAAATTAATTCTTGAGCAAACAGAAATAGTTTTTCAAATCAAGTTTTCAGATGTAATTTACTCACGAAGTCGGCTCAAGTTTCTTTTGGAAAAAACTTCAGAATTTCGTGCAGAAGTTTATTTTAAAAAACTATTTTCTGTATTTCAAACTACTGATGATTCGACTCAATTTAGCTCAAAATGAAAGAAATTCAGTTACGCAGATATGGAGCTTCACTATAAGCAAATATTTTATGAAATTTTGGATACTATTAGGGGTCAAATAGAAATAAGGTTCTCTGATTTGAAAGAACTGCATTTCTTCGACTTACTCAATAAAAACTTGTTAACCGGATTTTCGGCTAATTTTCCAGATAGCCTTTTGGAAAATTTATGTCAAAAATACACTTTTTTTGATAAAGTGGCCATAAAAAGTGAACTGTGTGTTGTTTATAATGACAATGAAATTTTGAGGCAAATTCAAAATCATGTGAGGACTATTAAATACCTTTTTGATAATGATTTGAATCAAGATTTACCCCAAGTTTATAAACACTTATGTCTAATTGTTTCTATCCCGGTGACATCGGCTTCCGTAGAGCGCTCGTTTTCCACTCTTAAGAGAATTAAAACTTATTTACGAAATTCAATGAGCCAGGATCGTTTGAGAATATTAGTTTGTTGTCTATTGAAAAGGAATTGGTAAAACTTTTGGCGAAGCCAAAAAATTTTATGAGGATATTATAGATCATTTTGCTAACGTTAAAGATCGCAGAATACCCCTAATCTTCAAAAATATATAATAACTTTTTATTTGCTCTCACCAGTTGTTAACAAATTGGTTAAGTAGGTAGGTAGGTACCTATTTTGTGAAAGAAAAAAAAATTTGATGAATAGATAAATTGATTAATTGGCTGAGAAGAGTTTTTGTGAATATTGTAAATAGGAGTTGTAGGTCTTAAGGTAGACACTCGAAAGTGAAAAGAAATTAATAGCTTAGGGTGCTTGTTTTACTTAGATTTTCTTTAAATTATAAGGCGGTTGACCTTGAAAACCTAAAAATTTTCGCCTATGGTGTATTTTTTAACACCCCTTGTAGTCTCCTCAAACCAAAACCTCACGAGCCGCCACTGTTCTTTGAATATTACTTATTTATCAAATTTTTCCAACTTGAAGTATATTCATTGAAATTGTTTATATATTTATTAACCTTAGATCTCTGTCCCACAGAAGCATCTTGATATGATTTACTATAGATGGAGTCCCAAGCTTAACAATTATTCCGTTATCTCCAGGTCCCACAATAGCATGTCTCGTATATCCTCTCTCCATATCATATGCAGATACATCTCCGTCCAGCAGAAATTCTTTCAGTTCTCCTTCAATAACCTTAGAACCAGACCAAGGACCACACACATTCTCGTTTACTACTGTAAAATAAAGCTCTTGTCACAGTCAAGAAAATATACATCTCATCTCGGTAATAATCATCGTAGAACCAAAATATAAATGTTATTGAATAGACAGTATGGGTCAGAGAAAATTTTTGCAGATTAATATTGACCTAGATTTCAATACTTTTTCAAAAAAGTATAACCAAGATATATTTTAACATGAATTTTAAGAATTTTTTTGACTGTCAACTTCAACTCTTTCATTGATAATATAACAAAATAGAATTTATTGAGATTTTAACCATAATGACTTAGATACTTACAAAGTTGTCCTCTATAAGGCAAACTACTCAATCTAATATTTGTCTTTTCAGCAATAGCATCCAGGAGGGCATCAGGTTTAACTAGACCTGCAGGTCTGACAACTGACAGTAGTTGTGTCACTGTTATAAGAGGCAATCGGACGCATTTTAAAACATTATCGCCTATATCTTGGTTAGCTTTACTCCAGTTTAGCACACCTTGAAATATTTCCACTTCAGGGGCAAAAAAAGAGTCTCTTTGAAGTAAATCAATCAGTGAAGACTGTAAATTACAAAGAAATTGAACTACTTGTAATAATTTGTTGGTCATACAATTCATTCTTAGAGTATGTAATAATTGCAAAATATTTTGTTAAAACTATATAATTTACTAAATAATATTATCATTAGTAAAGGCAAAATACACATAAGGAAAAATAACCCATTGTACAATTAATTAAATTTTTGAATGTAGAGTCGAAGATAAACTTTCAGAATATATTTTCATATGAAAATAATATACAGGGTGTCCCAAGTTCGAGTGCCTATTAGACGTTTCTGGAGAACTGGACATATTTGAAATCTGCAAATTGGGATTATGATATTGCTCGAGATTCTCTACAGAGCTAAAATATTTTCGGAGCTCAAGCACTTCCGGTTATACAGGGAGTGAAAATAAATTTTATGAAAAATTTTTGTTTTCAAGTTTCTCGTTGCTGATATGATCAAGTATTCAATTCTGCGTACCTCTCTGTTGACACCATTGCATTTGTTCGAATAGTTTTCGAAATAACGCAAAAAAACCTCAAAAAAAGTCAAATATGTGTAGTCAGTATTATGTTCATTATTCTTATTTCCAACATCCTAAGCGTAAACCGTTTTTACAACATCGAAGAGGAAGAATGTGAAAAGGTCATGCATCTCATGAATTTTGGAAATATCATCACAGGGTGTTTCAAATTTTGTGTCGAAAATTGTGATCAAAAATTGGCCATAACTTCTGTTTTTCAAATTAGAACCCTATTTTTTTATGATTGCGTTGGATTCTGCGAAGAAAAATAATGATAGTTTTTTAACATGATTGTGCTCCTAAATTCAATAATTTCTGTGTTATTTGAGATTTTCCGTATTTATAGTATACGTAGAGTCAAATTCATCGAATCCAGAAAGATTCTATAAATATTCTTATGAAACCATAGGAACATTCTGTAACCATGAAAAATAAATTATCTATTAATTATTCACAAGTAGCAGGTCAAATTATTTTTCGATTTCACAAAATGAACCGTCGCTATTTAATTATTTGATTTTGGATTTATTTCTTATATTGTATTCTTTCAATTATACGCAATACACATTCAAATACAGTTTCAAATGATATTATTTATTTCGAATTCATGGTGAATGCTACAGAATGTCAAGTATCCATTGAGAAGTATCCTCATTTGTTTTACAATTTCTAAAAATATGTTTCAAACTTTATAAGTTTTGAAAGTGTTAGAGTACCTAGAGAATACGAAATAAGGATAGTTGATGATGAGGATAATGAAATTAGTGTTTTGAATTATTTCGAAGCGAATGAAAATTCATCTCTTCAATAGAAAACATATTAAATGGATTTGGTACTTCAGTACACCAAATTATGATAAATAAATTATAATAATAAATAAATAAAAATACTTTTCGAAACTTAAATTAACAAAACAAAAGATCAGGTAAAAGTTTCAATCTGATAGACATTTTGTTCCACACACTTTCGAAGACGTCTTAAAACACCACGGTTAGTCGCTCGTTCGATTTCCTCCCCCTTTAGTGAGTGGAAAGCATCCTCAACACGACGTATTAAATCTTCTTTGCTTCCAATAGGAGATTCATAGACTTTATTCTTTATTGTGAAGAACGGCGTTCAATCCACCGATTACCAAACATTGCATTCAGTTCTTCCGAAACCTCGAGCGAATTATGTGCCGGAGCTCCATCCAATTGATAAAATTCGGTACTCGACTTATTCAACGGTAATTCATCCAAAAAATAGAAACAAAAGTTCTCAGGATTTCCAAAAACTTTTCTGTATTTAAATTTTCTTCATAAATGTAGTACCGCACTTTATTGTTCATTAAAAGAGCGAACACATTAAAACTAAATTTGTTCTAGGGATTTCTCTGTCTTTTTTCATGTGGATTCTCACTTTTCCAAATGTGGCAATTTTTTTTATTAAATAGTTCTTCATTATTGAATTTAGCTTCGTCTGTCCAAATCATCTTTTTCAAAAAATTTTCATCATTTTCTTCTACAAAATTTAGCCTTTTCATGCAGTCACCTGGTTCTAATGTATGAACTTTCTCATATTTATAATTGCATTTTGTGTTTCTTCAAAATTCGGTTCACTGAATTGCTGCTTACATCGGTTTCATGAGCTGCACATCGAATAGATGCATTTTCATTCGCTTCGAAATAAGTCAAAACACTGATTTCATTCTCCTCATCATCAACTACAATTCTTTTATATTATTTAGGAGCTATTACACTTCCAAAACTTTGAAAGTTTGAAACATATTTTCGGAAGATATTCTCCGTCATGGAAGGTAAATGGGGATACTTCTCGTTGAAAGCCTGGCAGGTTCTACTAATAATTCTGTCACATTCACCATGTATAAAAAATAGATCTAGAATTTCATTATTAGAATAGCGATTCCTTTTGTTAAATCGAGAAATGAAGATAACGAATAACAATTAGACCTGACACTTGTGAATAATTAATAGGTAATTTATCTTCTATGGTTACAGAATGTTCCTATGGTTTCATAAGAATATGCAACGAATCTTTTTGGATTCGATGAATTTGACTCTACGTACACCATAAATACGGAAAATCTCAAATAACTCAGAGATTATTGAATTTAGGAGCACAATCATGTTTAAAAACTATCATTATTTTTCTTCGCAGAATCCAACGCAATCATAAAAAAATAGGGTTCTAATTTGAAAAACAGAAGTTATGGCCAATTTTTGATCACAATTTTCGACACAAAATTTGAAACACCCTGTGATGATATTTCCAAAATTCATGAGATGCATGACCTTTTCACGTTCTTCCTCTTCGATGTTGTAAAAACGGTTTACGCTTAGGATGTTGGAAATAAGAATAATGAACATAATACTAACTACACATATTTGACTTTTTTTGGGGTTTTTTCCGTTATTTCGAAAAATATCATAATCCCAATTTCCAGATTTCCAATATGTCCAGTTCTCCAGAAACGTCTAATAGGCACTCGAACTTGGGACACCCTGTATATACTATCTATTGATGTTTATTTACCTGTGATAACTGTAGAAATGATTCATGTTGTAATATCTCGGAAGCATGTCTATCTAGGAAGTTATGACACACTTTTACTAAATTTTCAAGCCCGTAGAGATGGGCCGTATCCAAAACAGCACATACATTACGGAGGGAAAGAAGCTGCTTTAGAACATCAGAAATAGCAGACTCTAATTCAAGAAATCCATATTGATTAGCCAAACCCAAGGTATCCAAAATAATATCTTCCTTCAGAGTCATCAAATACATATGACCTAAATAATTCGAGAAAAACAATTAGGATAGCTAACAACAGAATCACATAAGTAAAATGTTCAACATAAAAGAGAATTCTAGAAAATAATCAACTTTTATATTAGTGATACTGACAACCATACAGTTTTCAGTAATGAATATATTTTAGTAAAGAATTACTTAATTGTAAATACCTGTGTATATATACTTTAGCAGAATCTTGAATGCCTTGAGAGGTGCATCTGACAAAACAATTTCAGACTAGAAAGAAAAAGTTTTGAAGTTGTTTTAAAATATATTGTAAATAATACCTGATTTGATTCCTTCAAGCCTCCATATAGAAGAGCCCTGAAATAATCGCTCCTAGATGCTAAAATAACCTGAAACAAATACAAGAGTAGTTAATTTGATTGAGACATATTTACTGTATTTGCTCTTATATACAGTCTATTGCAATGTTTTTTAGTTAAACTAAAGCAAATTGAAGTTTATTAAAATACCTTGTGAACATGGAGCTTCTGATCTTCCACTATTAAAGTTAGATCAGAATATTCATGGCTCAAGCAGAGAGCCGATAAGTTTTCAGACAACTGTGTTAGATGTTCAATATCTCCTAGCCTGGTTGTAGGATGTACAGCTTCTGAGTTTTGTAGGTACTGGCGGCTGCTGCTCATCTGATTGCCGAAAAAAGATAACTTAATTTCATGATGTGTAAAAACGGTTTATTTTATTTATTAAGATCAAAACATACAACACAACAAATAGATCGAGAAAGCTAAAGGGACACTTTATGAAAATAAAAGAATTTTCAACTCACGTTTTCTCTTATCAAATCTTATGACACTAGTAAATAAAGTTAAAACCCCGTCGGATGAATTTCAAAAGAAATCATCATAATAAAATAGTTAAACATTGAATTTGTTTCTCCAAGAAATAGAAATAGTTATTGACATATCAATTTTGCATTATTTGTGGTTGTTTGACCTTGATACAATTCTGTCAGCTGTAGGTTGTCAATTTAATAATATAGACACTGCACTGGTGCCAAGTTTAGCGATTTGTCCAATTTGAAGTAAAAGTTTGTAACCGATGTAATGTAAAAAACCAATAGAGATGGTTTCTAATATGAGTGAAATTATCAGTGTATTTGTCGAAGTAGGTTCAAGTCAGTTGATTATGCTATTTATCAAAAGTGTTGAACAAAGAGTAGTCGTTTGCGTTTCTAAGTGAGCACATGAGCTATGAAAATCCCGGCCAAGACCACGGTTTGTAGAATAATACAAGACTTTTGTGGAAAATTCTTTCAAAAAAATTATAATTAACCTTTTATTTATGTTTAATATTATTAACTCTATTCATTGATAGAAACTAAATATGGAGTATGAATATTTCACAGTTTTATACTCAAAAATATAAAAATTCAAGAAAATTCAAATGTTTAAAAATTACCTATCGAATGCAAAGTTTTAGTATATTAATTCATTCACCTCACAAATTCTTCAATAATATTTTTCTACGAATATAAGGCAAGAAATAAAGTATAAAATATATCTATTATAGGTATTCCAGTTTTCAAAAATAAATTTTTCAATTAAAAAAATTCACTTCAAACTTCGTTATTAAATATATAATTAATGCTTTGAAGCAGTTTATCCCTTTTTCCTCTCTTTTGTAGTCGCAGTACATGAATTCATCATTATTCTAAATTTGTACGATTGCAATTTTGCTTGGCTTATATTTTTATCTAATAGGAATAAAGTATATAATCTATTTTCAGAAGATATGTTAGTTAACGACATGAATGGTTAGGATTTATATCGCAATAATTTGATTATAAAATTTAGAAATTAATACATACGTCTTGTTTCGTACTTAAGTATTTTTGATCAAAATAAAATTGTCGAATTTTGTCCGGGCACCTTATGTTATTATTGCGTACATCCTACTTGCTAACTCATATGAACAGTGGTTTGGCAGCCTTCATATGAGGCTAGATAGTGCAACCACGAGAATTGTGAAATTGTGTCCCAACTCAGATATTGTCATACAGAAGTAGTAGCGGATAGAGGTGTGATAATTATTAGCTTCAAGGATGTAAGATTTGAATATAAAGCGTCGTTGTCACACAATAAAGTTACTTGATTGATGGACATAACTCAATACAAGAGATCATGTGGATGTTTGTGAAGATTGGATCTCCATATCACTTCAACATCGTTAATTATTTTGCCCAAGAGTACGCTTATGTAGTTGTCACTCCTGATACACTTAAAACACTTTTTCTTTCTTCTGAAATTCTGGAAATATATAGGAGAGTAAATAGATTCTGATGAGATTCCAAGCATAAAACTAAGTTTGATATGTTGTGATCACTATATTAATAAGTTCAATGGAATATTTATTTACTATCGTCTAGACAAAAAGTAACTTGTTTCTTATCCACAGCTCTGATACAAGCTTCACTGACCAAACACTGCAAATCGGCTCTCAATTTAGGTTTAATTGTTCCAGTAACATCGCTCATAGCTTGAATTTGAAGACCTAAATTGATCGCAAAAATTATATCTGGATCATTTAAATCGAATTCCTTCATATGTTCTGGTTTTCTCAAGCGCATATAAAAGTCTGACAGATGAATTTCCGTGTTCTTGTGCTCCATTTGAGGTGTTGGTTTCGTTGTCATTATTGAAAGGGAGTGGGTCCGACTGATGCTGAAAAGTGCATCCACTTCTTGATTTACCGTTAAATCTCCGCTGGTATCTTCGTTGTCTCTTGGACGCATATGTGCTGCCATTTTTTTGTACAAATCAATGTTTGTTTTTTGGCGAGAATAATTTTTCAGGTGTTTCAAAAAAAAATTGCGCGCTTCATTTTTATATTTTAAGAAATGTTGAATGTTGAATGATGTACAAGGAATTTCACGATGACAGTACTAATGAATGTCAAAACTTGTTCGATGTCACAAAGACAATAATTTTGGCGAATACGGATTACCTATATTGTTTTCTGCGTGCAGAGAAAGCAGTTAATTTTCATCAAAAACATTTAAAGCATTATGTTGTGCTGATAGCCTTGTTTCTTTAACATTTTGATAGGTGAATTCATTGTGCTTTATTTATTTCTTTCATTTAGTTAGATACCGAATTTTTACATGTTTTTGTCGTTCTTTTAAAATAGTTCATGGCGTTGTCTTATGAATTAGTAACTACACAGTTACAATTATTTTGATACATATAAAAAGCAATAATGAAAAGTATCGCTTAGAATAAAAAAATTAAGTGAGTGTCAAATGCTATAATTTCAAAATGATAGCATTTTATTATGTAGTATAAAATCTATGCCATTATACTCATACTAATAAATAACTCAAGAAATACTAAGTCAGTTAAAAGAAAATCATCTCTACAAAATTAGGTTCAGATATAGTAGTGTACAAAAATATTATTTTAACCAATTATACAGTACCTATTATTTGAGAAAACATAAAATACACAAGCCATATTATTGAATTGAAGTTCGGTTTTTTATTAAAAGTTTGTGGATTTAACTAACGTGTGCTTGATACATGTATCTGCATTTCACAGTTTCTAAGTCATCAAGTTAAAACTTATACATACTTGTTTACATTGAACATAATATATCGAACATATGAACATCGATATATATATATATATATATATATATATATATATATATATATATATATATATATATATATATATATATATATATATATATATATATATATATATGTGTGTGTGTGTCCCAAAATGAAGTCACCAACTTTGCTATCTCGGTTAATATAGGAGATAGAAAAAAGGTTAAATGGAATAAATGTTTTAGAAAATTCCTAACTGATTTTATATCTTCTGTCTTCATTCGTTTTGCAGATAACTTTGTCATAAATCGAATGCTAATCAAAAGTTTCCACCAACCTAGTTTGAATTACAAAAAAAGTTGGGAAACGGAATATCATACAAATAGGACGGTCGACCAACATAAAAACATAAATAAACACTCTACATCTGAAACTTGATTCAAAAATATAGGGGACAATCAAATATTCTCTACTGCTTTGAATAATTCAGTAAGCACTTTGGAAATCATTGTCCGACCGAATTTCATTAAAACAAATTCATACTTATAACGTCATTGTAGGCTGTATTTATTATATATAAAATTATTCAAAAACGTACACATAGTCGACTAGCATATAATAAGCCAACAAAAAAAGAAAGAATAAATAATCTAATTTTCAATAAAAGTAATAAAATTGGTATGATTTTCAATTATAAACAATAATCAATGCATTAGATATATGTATCATAATTTGCATAGAAAAATATCAATTATGTTTGTAAATGACTTCAACGTCACATATTTGATCAATTTTATAATCACCTGTCCAAAATTCTCTGTATTAATAAACCTTTTCATATAATCAAAGATAATGTTATAAAAATAATACATTTATATAGTTGAGAAGTATTGACGAAATTGAAAAGTGTAAATTACAAATTATTTTTTCGTGGTGAGTAACTAATATATCATTACTAATACTAATAATATATTAGGTACTTGAGATTCCTTACAAAAAAAGTAGTTTATTATACTTTTTGCTCATTCTGTTAAAAGTGTTAATTGAATATAATTATAATTCACAATTATTTACTAATAGATCCATTCCGAAAGAATGCTAAATTCGCAATCATACCTTCGTTCACAAAATGAAGTAATTTGAATTACAGATAAGAATTGCTCTAATCGAACATGGCAAATACCGATACTGGTGGTATTAAAGCAAAGGCCAAGAAACCTTGTTTGATTACGTGCACTGGCAAGTGCAATCCTCACAGAGTCGGAATGGAACCAAAACCTTGCTTAACCGGTGAACCAATTTGGAAAAAACTCCTGGAATATCATGAGAAAAAAGGGAGTAAATTTCATATTAGAGATTTGTTCGAACAAGATGCGTGCAGATTTAGCAAATTCAGGTGAGCTAATTTGTTATGTAGATTTTGAATAGATAACCTAACATTTGAGTTTTGACTGTCATTAATCCCCTTCAGATGACCTTTATCTGAATGTTTCGAAAAGTTATTCATGGGCGACTTTAATTTGTTCTATTTAATCAGTGGAAAAATTAATTTCAGGAAGTTTTCTTCAACATTTCCACTATTTTTAAATCAAATCAAGAATTCTTTCGATTTATTAGTTAAATAGCATCGAATTTTCGTACCTACATATTTTTTTTTGAAGTAATGTGGATTGTATAGAATATGTTATTGGACAAGTATTGCAAATGCTTTCCTCATTCAATTAAAAAAAAATCAACCGCATGTCTTCAGCACCAGTATTGTTTATTTAAGACATTTAAGGTTCATGAACATATGGCAGTAATATTTAATTTGATTTTTACTCTTTTTGAGAAATAAGTCATTTTAATAACTTGGATTGAATTCTCGCACATCACTTGGTGAAACATCATAAAGAATAAAGTTTAAACTTTAAAATAAAACACACTTGGCTTAAGTTTAACTATATAATGAAACTTAAGCCAAGTGTTTCAGTTTAAAGTTTAAACTTTAAGTCATTTTAAGCTTAAAATTTTGGACAATCAGGTACCTATATTGAAGTTGACTAAATGTTTTCCTTAATTTGAGTTGTAGGTACGAATATCACCACTAATGAAGCATTTACATTTATTATTATGTTTTAAAATTTTCTCATTTTAATAAAGAATTAAAAATTTGCTGTAGTTACCAGTAAAACCTTGGAAGTTATAATTTTAAGACAACTACAAGTATAAATCAAACGATTAAAACGATTAGACCATAGTGTATGACTGAAATTTCCAAAGTATTTAAAGAAATAAGTTGATCTCTTTATTTCAAAAAAAGATAAATTTAACATTAGAAAAATACTGATTAAAATTTATGAACATAATCACTTGATGAAATCAAATTCAGTAAAGTTATAAGTTCTTCAAGTATCTCAATACAAAGTAAAACTTAACAGCTCTAAGTGAGTAGAAATTCACAAGTGTTTTCTTTCTACATAGTAAATTTGTAAAAGCCAAATTATTATTAATTCACATTATTATCAATATAACTGAAAGGTGCAAGTACTTTTTCAATATTTGCATTTCCTAGCTTGAAGCTGACAACACCTGACGATGGAGATATTCTCATCGACTACTCCAAAAACCGAATTGATGGAGAAGGTTTGAAATTATTGTTCCAACTTTGTAAAGACAGGAATCTGATTTCGGCTAGACAATGTCTGTTCAAGGGTGCCAAGGTGAATTTCACGGAGGGTAGACAAGTGCTTCACACTGCTCTGAGGAACAGAGAGCCTGAGAAAAATCCAATTCTAGTTGATGGTAAAGATGTCATGCCTGGTGTCTATTCCGTTTTGAATCATATGAAGGAGTTTTCTGAGCAAGTCATCGGTGGAACATGGAAAGGGTAAGTTCCCCATTATACATTGATATGATTCATTATTTTGATGCAGTAGCTCTGAAAAATTACGTTTATAAAAAATTATGTTGGAAACTCACTGTAAAAGACATTAATATTGCGGAACTGAATTTAATTTTGCCAATTTAAAATCTTTCAATAGTTGGCAGACACAGTATATTTCATTCCTTTAATTATTATTTAATTTAATGTGATTTTTAGAATTAAACAATGCATTGTATGGACATAACTACACCAACATTTATATGTTGGCATCTTTTAAAAAATTATTTATTTTTTCATTTCAACTCGTATTAATGGTAATAGACAAAACTTGGACAACTATTTCATGCTGATATATATTTTTTATTTGATAGATATGTAATGTTTTTTGATAAAGATTTTTTATTGTACATTATATTGTCGCTTCAGATACCAACTAATGCTCTAAAAATCACAAATAATACTTCTATTTATTGCAAAATATTTCTTTTTAAACAGTTTTCAAGATTTTGATTTAAAAAACTATCATTGATATTTGCAAATTTTTACAAAAAGTCAAATGAAACAGATAATTCGAAATTTTAGTTGAGAAAACAAACTTTCAATTGGCTACAAAATTAGGTTTTCCTTGTGTTTATTTTTTTCTGAAA
Source organism: Cynegetis impunctata (assembly GCA_030704885.1). Classification (NCBI taxonomy): domain Eukaryota; kingdom Metazoa; phylum Arthropoda; class Insecta; order Coleoptera; family Coccinellidae; genus Cynegetis; species Cynegetis impunctata. The sequence goes on from JARQZK010000735.1 coordinate 770,166, forward strand.
ATTAATAATTTTTGTAGGAAGTTAGCATCCAATAAATATTGCATATAATTAAGAAAAATAGGTTTTGTTTAACAGAAACACATGAATGTTACTTATTTTATTTTCTTGAAATATTTATGTTGTAAGAAGACTTCTTATGTAAAGTTTGTTTTGTTTTCATGTTTTCTCAAAAACGGCTTGACCGATTCTCATGAAAATTTGTGAGCATATTGAGTAGGTCTGCGAATCGGCCAACATCTATTTTTCATCCCCCTAAATGTTGAGGGTAGTCCACCCCTAAATTTTTTTTTTATTTTTTAGACAAAATGTTTTGTTTTTATTTTTTTATGATACAGCATACAAAAATACATACAATCCTAAATATTCACCCTTCTACGATCAACCCTTATTTTTTATTTGTTAAACTCCTTCGAAATGACTCGACCGATTCTCATGAAATTTTGTGTGCATATCGGTTAGGTCTGAGAATCTGACAAAATCTATCTTTCATCCCCCTAAATGTTAAGGGTAGTCCACCCCTTAATTTTTTTCTTTATTTTTCTGACAACATTTTCTGTTCTATTTTTTTATGATACAGCATTCAAAAATATATACAACCCTATGTTTTGTTTGCCGGGTCAGATAGATAGATAGATAGATATGTAGATAGATAGATAGAAAGATAGATAACTATCTAGATAGATAAGATAGAGATACATTAGCAGATAGATGAATATATAGAAAGACAGATAGATAAAAATAATTTTTATGGCAGAACAACGTTTGCCGGGTTAGATAGATATGTAGATAGATAGATAGAAAGACAGATAACTATCTAGATAGATAGATAGATAGTTAGATAGGTAGATATACATCGGCAGATAGATGAATAGATAGAAAGATAAATAGATAAAAATAATTTATATGGCAGAACAACAATATATATATATATATATATATATATATATATATATATATATATATATATATAATATATATTCCATTAATGAAATGTATGTATATACTTGCAAACATAAATAGGAGATTGAACCATTCTCTAATCAGTAACTTGTTTTGTTGTTTTAGATATTCTGGCAAAGATATCACCGATATAGTGAACATAGGTATTGGAGGGTCAGATTTGGGACCTCTTATGGTTACTGAAGCTCTGAAACCCTACGCCAGTCGCCTCAAATGTCATTTTGTGTCTAATGTTGATGGTACACACATAGCAGAAGTTTTGAAGAAGGTGCAAGCAGAAACAACATTATTTATCATTGCCTCTAAAACATTCACTACTCAGGAAACACTCACCAATGCAATGACTGCCAAGAATTGGTTCCTTAATACAGCAGTGAACGTGAGCAATAATTTAGACATGAAAATTATATAATAATGTTATGAGTTTCAGTAATCATGAATCACATTGAATTCATACAAAAAATTAAATAAGTAGAAGCAGTTAAATTGTGCTAACAGTTTTTTTTTGTACGCTGAGACAAATTATGCAACATATCAGACAGAATCATTATCTAAATATGTTCAAATTAGATCTACTTCGAAAAGAGGTGTTATCGAAGGAATAAATATTATTAATAGTATCATTAGTACATAATCAAGTAGTATAGAGTTATTTGATTGAATTATTAGATAATATTATCAATCTGATAATTCTGAAATAGGGCAATGAATTTTCTCGATATTACTAATTGATACTTCATATTTTTAGAAAGAAGCTATAGCCAAGAACTTCGTAGCTCTGAGTACAAACAAGGAGAAAGTCACTGAATTCGGTATAGACGAGGCTAACATGTTTGGATTCTGGGACTGGGTAGGAGGACGATATTCTTTGTGGTCTGCAATTGGACTGAGTATATGCTTAGCGGTCGGTTTCAACAATTTCCAAAAACTCCTGGAGGGTGCCTATTTCATGGACCAGCATTTCATGAACGAGCCACTCGAAAAGAATGTGAGTAATAAATAAAACTGATTGACAGCTTTAATAGCAGTTTGATGAAAGATAAAATTCATAGTATATTAATAGCTAATTTGAAGGTAGACTGATTTCAGCTTCCGTAAATAAATTAATTCTACCCTTAATTGTGAATTAAATGCATTAACTGTTCGGTGTTGAAACAGCAACTCCAGTTAGTTAATTTCTTTACATCCAGATTTGAGGTTCTTCGGATCCCATTTAATTTTTTTTAAATTTCCAATTTAAATAAATATTGGAGTCATGTACTTGAAAAAGGAAGAAATTGAAATTGTTGACAATACTGTGCTTAATGTAGTATAACAATAATATGGCAGTTGTTACAACATAGACTATTTGAACTCTCAATTGTTCAACTTTACCTAATAATTTTTTAAATAAACTGTGGTTATACCGAGCTCTGCAAATATTAAACATTTTATAACAATCGACATTGAAGTAATATAATAAACTTCTTCCAGGATCACATATCTTAAAGAATATATTTCTAATAAAACCCATAAGTACCAACTTTTAAGTTATGTTCTATGTAGTAATAATTCCAAATATAACCTAGTAAATGAAGATGACTCAACTTTTTACATGCCGTCTTTTCAGAAAAAATATTTTTAAGTAATTTGCAAGATTGCCATAAAATTGTCACCTAATTTCTGTCAATTACGTCATATGACAGATCGCGTTCGAGCTTGAATTTCTCCAAGATTCCATGGTCATTAGGCTCTTGCACCGTATATTTTAAACTAAGTTTAATGATAAACCGAGTTTAATTTGATATTTTCGCTTGTCAAATGTCAAATTAAACTCGGTTTATCATTAAACTTAGTTTTCCGTCGACCTCTAAATAAAAGCTTACTTTAACGTACACGAAATTGATCATTAATGACCCATTTTAATGTGCAATTTCTCCTATTTTAATGTATGATTGTCATGGGCAACCAAACACAGAAGTATTCAGCACGGAATAGTTGAATTATTCTGTGTCTGTACTGTTATTCCACAGAGAAAAGGAATTCATAATTCAATTGGAAAAATTTAACTCTATACAAAATAAAGTAGAAACTGCGGAAAAAATGTTATGCAATAATCGTTCGAAAGTAAATAACACTTCAGCTTCCACCAGTTCCACATATTCCTTATCGGATATTGTAGGTAAGTTAACTATTCAGAATGTCACATGTCTAATATTCCATCTATGAATTTCTCAAATTGTTCCATCGGGAGCATAAATATGAATATATCGAAATGAACATAGAAATTTATATTGTGTCAAGTGTATCTATCTATCATGCAAAATAAAAATTTATTTCAATCAAGAATTTATACTCAATTCATGATGAGGTCGACGGAAAAATCTTGTAATAAACTCGTTTATTAATGTAGCGATTAATGGTCTCGAACTATTAACGCGCTCGCTCCGCTCACGCGTTAAAATATCTCAACCATTAATCGCTGTCATTAATAAACTAGTTTATTAAATAACTATTAATAATATACGGTGCAAGAGCCTATAAGTGGATATAAACTTTAGCTATCTGTTTGATGCTCTTTTGGATAAATCTGAAATTGTATTTAAAAACTTCCAAATAATATTATGCTCTTGCTTTCCAGGCACCTGTGATATTGGCTTGTCTGGGAATCTGGTATTCGAACTTTTTCGGCGCCGAGACTCATGCACTGTTGCCGTATGATCAATATCTGCATAGGTTTGCGGCTTATTTCCAACAAGGCGACATGGAGAGTAACGGAAAGCACATAACGAAAGCTGGAAATCCTGTGAGTAAACTTGTTGAGAATTGAATCAATATTAACAAACCTTTTGGATCAGGATTAGATTTAAAATTTCCATATTTTTTACATTGCATAGAGTGGTGTAATTTTATTTTGGATCCATACGTTGCACTTTCAAAAGAAAGGTGTTGAAGGAAATTAAATATCTATAAATTTTGTAGGTTATATGGATGATGGTTAATTCTCTTCAATAATTTCTTTGTGTATTTAGAATTAATATTTTCTTTTGTATTGTTAAGTTTGGTGTATTGTATTTGAGGATTAATGTTGTTTAAAGCTTATTGTATATATTTAGACTCTGATACCAACAAATTGCTGCTCAAGGGTCAGGAATAAATAAATAATAAATATGCCTCGGGTGTGCATTGTTCATGAGATCTAATAATATCAAAACAGATGACCTTTTTTTTTGAGTTGCTGATTGGTCACGATACTTGCCGTTATGGAGTGTTGAAATGTATACCAGGTGTCCGCGGAAGGTGGCTCGCCCCTATAATTTTTTGTTTTCAGAGATAATGAAATAAAATTTAGAGGATCTGTTTGATGCATAAAACTGCATTTTTTGACAAGTAACTCAACTTCATGCAACTTCCGGTTTCACCGGAAGTGACATAAACTTTCGATTTTCAAATGGGACGCCGGGTATATTTTTAGTTTTTATGTCTGCATATGACATTTAGAATACAACCATGTATCAATTGCTACTTTTTGTAACCGTTGTTAAATTTTTTTTCGAAATAAGTTTTTATTGTAGAGGGCTATAGATGCGTTCAAATGAATAATTTCGGTCCTAAAATGGCCCTGTTTGCCGTCCAGGGACGTAGATTTCTGGGCGTGGCTTTGTTTCAGTTGTGTTGGTCACAGGCTACTCGATGATTTCAAACGTTATTTTAATCTCAATAAGATTCTTCATTTAAAGAAAATTCTAAGGTAATGGGATTTCAGGTATTTATCGAAAGTTTTCTTTCAACCTAATACCTAGAGTGCGGTATCAAATTAATCGTAATAAAATTATCTTTTTTTTTTAACCCGACGAGCCACCATGTTGCCATTTGAAAAAAAATAGTAATAAAAGTTTTAAAATTAAACTTCACATAGCTGGAACATTTTGATCGAAAACAGTGAAGTTGTATTTTAACATACATTTTAGGACCGAAATTAGTTATTTGATCGCATCCATAGCCCTCTAGAATGAAAATTTATTTCGAAAGAAAATAAAAAAATGTTACAAAAAGTAACAAATGATACATGGTTGTGTTCTAAATGTCATATGGAGACATAAAAACTGAAAATATACCCGGTGTCCCATTTAAAAATCGAAAGTTTATGTCACTTCCGGTGAAACCGGAAGTTGCATGAAGTTGAGTTACTTGTCGAAAAATGCAGTTTTATGCATCAAACAGATCCTCCAAATTTTATTTCATTATCTCCGAAAACAAAAAAGTTATAGGGGCGAGCTACCTGCCGCGGACACCCGGTATTTCTCTGTGTTGGGACTCTAGCCACTTCTATCGGTAGATTATCTGATTATTTTCAATTGTTCGTTTCTCATTATCAGTCTGAGTGCCAAATTCGTAATAATAAACGAGTCCGGAAAATACCTTATTTCATTATATTCAGTACAACCCTTTAACCGACGTTTCGATTTCAGGTAAACTACCATACCGGTCCAATAGTGTGGGGTGAACCGGGTACCAACGGCCAACACGCCTTCTACCAATTGATCCATCAGGGAACTCGTCTTGTGCCCGCCGACTTCTTGATGCCCGTGCAATCGCACAACCCTCTGGGTAACCACCATACGCTACTTCTCGCTAACTTCCTGGCCCAGACAGAGGCGCTGATGAAGGGCAAAACGGAAGAGGAGGCCAGGAAGGAGCTGGAGGCAACCAAGATACGACCGGACGAACTGAAAAAATTGTTGCCGCATAAAACATTCGAGGGTAACAGGCCCACAAACAGTATACTGGTGAAGAAATTCACGCCGTTTACATTAGGCGCTATTATTGGTATGTACTGATGGAGTGAATGTTTTCAGTTGATTGTGTTTTACCATGGCTGTATTTTCCCTTCATTTTTGTTTCTTTTTACATAAAATTTGTTAACCTTCTAAGTCAATTTGGAGAGTTCTTTTGAGACGAAACCCACGAAAAAACATTGAATTACGACGGCTAACAAAATGAGTTTATCCCCCTTAGGATATTGACTCGATCCAGATATCAAATTTCAACCCTTCAATTAAACCTACAGAAGCTATGGAGGTGCGCAATATCTCAAAACCACGAAATCTCTAAATACAAATGGCGCTGGTCAGAGAAAAAAGTTTATGCTGTCTAAAGGCACTTCCCTAACTTCATATTAATCCACGTACAAATTTTCTCGAAAGGCACTTCCCTAACATCATTTCAATCCACGTATGAATCTTCAACTCAACAAAAATTTTTCAAAAACTTTTTTTCAACTTCGTACACCTTTCATAAAGCCCTAGAAGACTTAATTTGGGATTTGTTGTTCATAGTTAGTTTCTACATATTTTGCTACCGGTTGGAGACATTTCCGCTCATGCACCTCCCTACCAATTCCTTCCTCGAAGTTTGGAGATTTCAAAATTTTGATTGAATTTATTCAATTCACCCAGATACCAAATTTCATCTCACTTGGTCCGAGGGGACCGTTGGAGATGCCAAAATGTACCGGGAAAAATTATATAGTATATATATAACCTCAAAAATCGTGCGCCAGGAGCTATGAGACGGATTTAAAACCCTAACTTTAACTTTCGATCAGAGTAATAGTTTATTTTCGGGTGAAATACAACTGAGTATGTCATGATTGCCTATAAAAAAACTTTAAATGACGAGGATGATTGTATTCTCAATATCTTGGCTACACGAATAACACAAATATGTATTGTTGTTTGCCTACAACTATTTCCGGTCGCCCTCAGTTCGGTTGACGAAGACGAGATGGCGCAGTGTAGATGTTGTAGAGCTGTACTCACTCTTCGTTAGTTTCAGAAGTTATTACTAAAAGCAAATATGTTTATGCCCTGAATAGATTTATCAGTACTGCCTTTTTTTGGTTATCAATATATGTTCACAGCACATTGGAAGCCAGATCAATAAAGAAGTTTTGGTATTGGGATCTGACATGGAGGCGGAGCTTATGTGATAACGTCAAAACATGGCGTCTCAAAACCAACTTTCAACACGAATTGTATGAGAGGTTGATAGTTTTTCGAGTTTTTCCTATAAAAATGTTAGTTTCGAGTGAAAGTGTGAAGCTTTATGTAGGTGAGAATTTACTCCAGCGAAAATATAGGCTGGAAAGATCCAAATTCATAGAACAATGTGGGAAAAATGACGAGAATTCGAGGCCTGATATCGTGAACTTTACTGCTTTTTGCTTACCTATTTTGATTTGATTTAGGTAATTTGAATTGTAAAATACCTAGTCTAAATCAACTGTATTTGTTTAAGTGATATGGAACTATTAATTCGAGTTTTTTTATTCAGGAAGTTTATAATCGGCCAGATATGATGGGTAATTATCAATAAACATATTTCAAAACTTTTTATTGATGATTCTTTGTCACACTATAAAAATTAATTATTTCTGAAGAACTTATTATAGTTAGAAATATATTCGGAAATTCACGAAAAACATTTATTTAGTAATAGGTCTACATGGAATCAATGAGAAATCATAATGTTTCATATAATCAAATGTGGTTTTCATAATAAAACACCATCAACCATAATGCAACTCAAGATGTATTAATAATGAATATACAAAGAAAAACTTTTTCATTCCGTGTGTATTCTTCTTATGACTAACTTCAATCTAATAAGCATCATATACATAAATTTGTTACTCCATCATTTCACTTAATCTTCTATGAATTTGTCATCTTCCAAGATCAGAGAAGACTACTGTACCACATATCACTGTAACAATTTCTTCTTATAATACCAATAAATTTCCAGGCAACACAGATCCAACAATTTTAAATATTTTGGCTGCAGCATCTGGAATTTTCATTAATAAAGGGAACTAACCTAACTTTCAATCATAGGACTTAATTACCTGGAACAATGTTATTTTCTTTTGTAAAATGCAAAGAACACACCGCCGTCATTCTAGCAGTTGTGTGATTCTGTTTCAGATTGATTTTCTATACCTTCAATAAATCAATCTTTTCCTTTTGTCCAAAATGTTTAACTCTCAATACAAAATATTTGTTCGGCTTCGGAAACCGATGAAAATTCTTGCATCTGTATATGCTTTATAATTAGATACAATTTTCACGCAACAACGCACTCTATACTTGCTGATTCTACGTTTTGCAAAATTAACACTTTCCATTATACACCTTTTGCGACCTCATTTGTATGAAATCAAAAACTTGTCATGCAAGTGCATATGTTGACTATTGTTGACGTTGGTTATAAAAACTTCATCCATCTGGCCGCCAGAGTTCGCCAGCTGACATGTCAGATCCCAATATACCGGTTCATATCAACTCTTACGATAAATAGAGTGTAAATTATAAAGTATTTCCTTATTTCTTCTACTCCAAAAGTTATCATTTCAGATGATTATCAACATACTCACCTAGAAACTTCGTAAAACTTCTGATAGGAATGGAATATACACATTATTGAAGAATTCTTTGTTTATTTTCAGCAATGTACGAGCACAAAATATTCGTCCAGGGAATAATCTGGGACATCAACTCCTACGATCAGTATGGCGTGGAACTGGGCAAACAACTTGCCAAAGTGATCGAACCAGAACTATCCAACACTGATGAGATAACCAGTCACGACTCTTCCACCAACGCTCTTATCAGTTTTATCAAGGAGAACCTTGCGAAGCCCGGAGAAGGTGGTCATAACTGAATCGTTGACATTTTAATTAGACAGACAATAAGAATCTTCCAAAAAGAAAAAAAAAATAAATGTATTAGGGATTTGATATTCGGAAACCTTGGCGCATTTCGAATTTTCGCCGTGATTGTCTATTGCGTAGTGGTTGTTGCCAAATTTATTCTTTTTGAGCTTGAATTTTGTTGTTTAAATAGGTTATGGTACCAATGATATTTCTCTGTTATAAGCTTTAATGTTATTATTGCAGATGTTCATACATCACCTCTAATGTATTTTTGTTGCATTCTTTAAAAATATTTAATTGAAGATTATTGCAAAGAACTTGATATTTTCGTCATATGAATTACATTCTTTTATATGTTTCGGAGTTTCTTTCATTGGTTTTATTGTCAGGCAATTGGAAAACAGTCTATGTTATGGAAAATATTATAATCATCTCATGGAATTCTGCACGAAAAGAAATTGAATAATTGGTGTCGAACATTGTTAAGAAATGTGAAGAACACAGCGTAACTATACCTTTCCAAATATTTTTCAGTTGTTTCTGAAGCGTTAATCGCACAGTAGTTCAAATAATCAGCGTTTTATAGCATCAAGAGGCTTCTTTCCAGAATGAGTGAGGTATATTTGCGTTGTTCATCTTGTAAATGATCTGTATAGCTAAAAATTGGTTTCTACAATAAAAGTGAAAATACCTGTTATATTTTTACGTGATATAAACCTCCGGCTACAATTCCCTATACTTCGTAATGAATGCTAGCTCATCTTTAGTGGCTCTTAAGTACCACATTTGAATAATTCAAATTTTTAAGTATATTTAAAATTGTTCAGGTTACCATCTCGCCCGCATATAAATCATTCCAACTATTTGTAAATTTCAAATCTAGCGATTTCTACATTTTATAACAAATGGGACCAATTCATCCTAAGGAGCTGGTCATTGAATTTTCACCAATTTTTGTGCATCACGCTAATAAATTGGTTGGTCCATACTTCGTTATATGGTCAGAATGTCTGATTATTTGAAGACTTGCTTTTGTTAATGATTGCTAGTTACTAGCCACAGTGGTGGTCGTCAATAATGATTTCCGATGATTGAAAATTTCGAAAATTTTCTGTCTGAAAGTCTGTTCAAAATTGTGTTAGGTAAAGACTTTGTCGAACTGAGCCCAAAATATTATTTTAGGCATTTTCAAACATCCTATCAGATATTTCAGAATTTCGAAGTGCGATTAAGTACTATTCTGTAAAAAATTTCAAATCGTATATTTATCAATTTAGAGGTGGAAGGAGCTGAGGGTGGTACATCTGGAGGTGGAGATATTTCACCCACAGAAGAAACTTCACCTACTGAAGCTACTCCTGGGGAGGATAGCACTTCAGCCAAAGAAGCTGTTCAGCGACGTTCTATCGAACCAGCGCCACAAGAACCTTCTGTAGAACCGGCTAAGGAAGAAGCAACTGCTGAACCAGCCAAGGAAGAAGTGTCTGCTGAACCAGCCAAGGAAGAAGCGTCCGCTGAACTAGCTAAGGAAGAAGCGGTAGTAGAACCGGCCAAGGAAGAAGCTGTCGCAGAAACGGCCAAGGAAGAAGTGCCAGCGGAAGAGGTGGAACCATCTGCTGAGCCTGTTGAGGAAGAACCACCTGCTGCACCAGTCCAGGAAGAACCTCCTGCAGCACCCGTCCAAGAAGAACCTCCTGCTGCACCCGTGGAAGAAGAACCACAGGCTGAAATAGTTCAGGAAGAACCGTCTGCTGCCCCTGTTCAGGAAGAACCGCCTGCCGAACCCGTTCAGAAAGAACCTTCTATTGAACCTGTTCAGGAAGGACCGTCTGCTGAACCTGTTCAGGGAGAAGCAGCAGCTGAAGCCGCCCAGGAAGAGCCTGTTTCTGAACCTACTGAAGGAGAAGCTTCAGCAGAAAAAGAAGAGTGAAGATGTACAAAATTATAAAACCTGATAGAGTTTCGAAGAGAATATATTATTATTGTAATTAATATCTGTTGAAATGTAAGGAATTCCGAATTAATTTCTAGAATAAATAGTATATTTATTTACATAATATATAATTCAATTTTTAAAGGAAAGGAACGGCGTAATTTTCAACTAGACTAATTCAAATATTAGGAAAGAGAATCCATACATATGGATAATAGTACCCAAACTATTACAAACGCTAAGTACCACTAACCACATGCTTCAATTATTGTTTGAGAAGTCAAATTTGAAAGAAATGAATTATTAATATGAAAAAGGCCGTAATGGTTAATGTCCGAAACTACTAGTAATGCCCTCAAGAACGTTAATTCTCTTAAAATAAACGAAATTAAGATTTAAAGTAATCTATAGATATATTTTTTGTAGCTCAAAGTTTGCCACAATAAGTATACCTATAATATGAAACAAAAAATATAAGTAATAATATCAGGTAACCAGTTAACTTTCATTATCTTGTCATTTCAAGTAAATGTTGCCGTTTGAAAAGTAATCGTGGATCGCATTCAAACTCATAAAAATTTTAATGTTTGGTAGCAGCTATTTAACTCCACGGTTATGATGTGAAGTTTAGGTCATAATATAAAGGCCGCCATTTATGAGCACTCCAGTTAGTTGGCTTCGCTCCAGATCGGTGGACGTCCAAATTCTTACCACACTAATGTCAATTTTAATATCTGAACCGTTTCTACTGCCTTATTCAATTCTTTTTTGAGTGCTCATCTCAAAATGGAATATTATTGCTAAGAGAGGATATACAGAGGGTGTATAAAGTAAGTCTCCCCTCCCCTTTTAACTTTTTTCTATTTAATTCAGAAAGACCAAATTTACAATTCATATTCGCTCGATTGATTCCACTTGACCCCTACTCTAATTTAAGATTTTGGATTCAATTGAGCGTGCTCAAACATATTTGAGCTTCCGAAGTTTAAACGAATGCTTACTTTATACACTCTGTATATTTTCTCTTAGCAATAATAGGCCATTTTGAGATGAGCATTCAAAAAGTATTTGAATAATGCAATAGAGACAGTTCGGACATATTGACATGCTTGTTAAATTAAATAGAAAAAAAAGTTGAAGTGTAGTCCATTTACCCTCTTTGTATGGGTACATTAATATACTTATATAATTATATATATATATATATATATATATATATATATATATATATATATATATATATATATATATATATATATATATATATCTATATATATATATATATATATTTTTATATATATATTTATATATATATATATATATATATATATATATATATATATATATATATATATATATATATATATATATATATATATATATATATATATATATATATATATATATATATATATATATATATATATATATATATATATATATATATATATATATATATAAATAAATAAAAATATTCAAAAGAAGTAATATTTCTTTGCAAGAAAACTCAATTGGTGGCTTCGCGTTCTTGAATAATATTCTACAAGACATATTGTTTTAGTTTTCATATTTTCATGCAAAATTGATAGATACACGACACTTTAAAATAAAAAGGCAGGTCAGGACATTTGGAAACATTTGTCACTCAGCTAGATATTCATTTTTGTAATTGTATAAAAGTGCTTTGGTGAAAGGCAATAATTACAAATGAATTTTGCTCCTGATTTATGATATGCCAGTTGCAAAATTAAACTGTTGAAAATGATTATTTCGAGAGAATGCGCGAATAAACATAGAAAAAATCCTACTGAATTGCTATAAAATCAGCCTGCAAGTTTATAATTACACACGAATATTTCTCCGAATGCTGAACTGCATTATTTGCAATATTTATGCTATTCGCAAAATTGATATGTTGAGAATAATTACTTTTAGAGAATCTTTGAAACAGTATAAACATAAAAAACTGAATCATATTGCTATGAAATTAATCCAGTTTATAATTGTATAAGAGTTCTGAAATACCTTTTTTGAAAAATTAAAGTGTTGAAAATAATCATTTCTAAAGAACGTTCGAATCAGTATGAACACAAAAAACAAATTGAATTACTATAATATCATCACAGTTTATGATTTTACCTACTTCAATTTTTTCATGGATTCTGAAATACATTTTTTGGCAAAATTTATGGTAAATGCAAAACTAAACTGTTGAAAATAATTATTTTTAGAGAATATTCGATTCTTTATGAACAATAATAAATTAAATGAATGGCTATAAAATCAGTCCAGTTAAACATAGATTGATTCTCAAGTCCTGAAGTAATATTTTTTGCAAAATTTAAGTGTTGAAAGTAAACACGAAACGTTCGAATCAATATAAACAACGGAAACCAAATTAAATGCTTATAAAACCCACCCAGTTTGTAAATTGAGTCCAAGAACAAAACAAAAACCCAACTATTCGAAAATTTTATTTTGGAAAACTTCTAATATATATATATATATATAATATATATATATATATATATATATATATATATATATATATATATATATATATATAAGTATATATATATATATATATATATATAATATATATATATATATATATATATATATATATATATATATATATATATAAGATTAGGCTTATGACTGGACTAAAAAGTTTTTCAGTTGAATCAAAAAAATTTATTTTTCGAAATTACATAGATTTTATAAAAAATTTTAGAATAAGTATGATAAGTATTAGATGATAAATTGCTGAGCATGTTTGCCTCAAACATGTCTGCAAAGTGTCCACATCACTGTAATGTGTTTTTGGAAATTGCCACAACACAAGTGTTCAGTCCACTTAGGTGCGCATGAACTTAAACGTTTTCATTACTTTATTGTTTCCTGACTATAGTTTAGTATTATATAGTTCTTTCATGGGATTGTTTCTTTGTTTTACTTATAATTAATTGCCTGAATTTGTGTTGGTAATGATAATAATTGTATAAGTTGTGTAAGAATATATACTATATATATATATATATATATATATATATATATATATATATATATATATATATATATATATATATATAAATATAAATAGATATATATATATATAAATATATATATATAGATATATATATATATAGATATATAGTTGATGGAATCCGTCGTTACTAAGTGATAATTTAACATGATGAACAAAACTAAATTTGAATTTACTACGTTTATTATCACAAAATATTTTGAAAAATATAACACTGCGATTGCAGTGACCGAAATTGCAATCGCAGTGTTATATTTTTCAAAATATTTTGTGATAATAAACGTAGTAAATTCAAATTTAGTTTTGTTCATCATATATATATATATATATATATATATATATATATATATATATATATATATATATATATATATATATATATATATATATATATATATATATATAAATATATTATGATGTAACTAAAAGTATTGTAAAAAAAAAGGAATATTTCTTAACGACAAGCGCATTGGTGATGATATTCTACAAGAAAATTTGTTTTAGTTTTCATATTTTCATGCGAAATTGCATGGACAACAATTTCATATAAAAAGGCAGGCAAGGATATTTGAAAACATTTTTCACTCAGCTACATAAAACTGCTTTGGTGAAAGGTAGTAAACATTGAATATTTATTTGCTTTTACTGTAATAGTATGGTTTGTAAAAGGGTTTCAACGTTTATTCCTTCCACCCCATATATCCACAAAACAGGCAAGTTTCTGAATAAATTTGTGAGTAGCTTGAAATACGATTAATATATTATATTAAGATTAAGAACTGTACCCGCTTGCGGGAGTTCTTTCGACTGAATTATAAATGATACGATAAGCTCCAAAGGAATCGAGGTATAAGTTTAAACCAGAATAACATTGTTCACCAGCAAAGTTATTTCTTTGTCACACAGTTCGTTTCGTTATAGACGAGATAAAATACGTCAGTAATCTAAAAAGCTTCCTTTGATCAGATAAAATTTTTTGACGAGCATAGAATACAATATAAGTGAATGTAGCGCAGCTTAGTTAGACTCGTCTATCAATTAGGCGGTGCTATTATATCAACGAAACTCAAGGTCGTTAAATTTATTTCAGGAATTTGGTCATTTTTTCCTTGTTATTTATTTTATTCGTTAAATTGTGCGTGTAATTGTTGTTGTTTTTGAAAGTAAGTGCAATTTAGAATGTAGTATTATTGTTTAATATCAGTCGAATGTTATTTATCACGTGTGATGTTAAAAATTTCAAAACGTGGTAATCCGTTTCTAAAATAAAATTATGAAGGACGGTTTACTATCAACAATGATGGTTGCATAGTTATAAAACTTTATCTGTTCGTTTTGGTTCTATGATTATTTGAGATCATGAGACCACATAGTAGATAACTGTTTTTTCTATGCATGTGTGTTAACTTATAATTCACATAGTTAATTTATTAGCGTTTTCTAAAGAGATTGAATCGGAAACTAGATTTGGTGGATGCGCTTAGGTTATCAACTCTGACTTGATTTAGAATAGGTACTGTATTATTATTCTAGATCAGAGGTTCCCAAACTTTTTTTCTCATAGACCACTTTGAAAATTTTGCTGGTTCCGGTGGACCCCCTGCAGCTACATTTCTACCATATTCCCAAAACTCGACAAAAATATGAAGATTAGATCTAACTATGGAAATTTGCGTTGCGGCTGAGTTGCAACCACGAATTAACAGTTATCGAAAAAAAGTGAGAATTTATTGGTTAATTAATTAATTGAATTGGTGGATGTCAAAAATTGAAGTTGGCCAATCACAAAAGTGATTCCATACAACTTTACTTTTTAGAAATCTACCCAAAGCACAAGAAACCAATCAATTCTCACTTATTTTATTTAGAAATCTTCTCGCCCCCCATTCGTAGTGTTTATTTTTTTTGTGTTGTATTTATTCAAATATGTAATTAATACAATATTAAATCTTAGGTTTACATTCAATGTAATATGATAACAGTCGTGATATAATTAGACTTAAAGGTTAATAACGTAACGTCACTTCTGCAATGAAAATCACAAAATGGTCATAATTTTAATGGGAAGAATGTTCTTGATGGATTGACTGCAAATGATCAATATTTGGCTTCAGTTTTGTTAGAAATAACCGCATATCTGCTCTTTTTTTTTGTTAAAAAGTTGGTAACGACACTAAAACTTCTTTCGACACGATATGACGAGGGAAACGCTATCCTATCTTAAGCTTTTTCGCAGTACCCCACAGACCAGGATATTTTTCGGGTATTTCTGCCTGTAGCCAAAATGTTTGATACCATTTATTAAATTTCAGCTTCAGCACTATTAGTGTTAAGCTCGAGTAGCTTCTCTTGTAATATCACATTCTCCACTTCCGTTTCATCAAATGGATTTATGATCCATGGTGGTATTTCTATCGTGAAAATATCTTCAAAAGTGATTCTGCAGTCATCATGCAGGGCAAGTGAATGTTGAACGTATGTTCTCATCGTAATATTCTCATCAAGGCATTCTACCTGCGACAAAGTACTTACTTTTTCCGACAGTGGCAATAACACTATCATCGATTCACTTTGCTTTACTTTTCTTCTCGCAATTCAGGAAACAAATTAGTAACGTTGAGCATAGGCAATATAGTATTTATATTGGTAAAGAATCAAACAACTTCAAGCAAGATTGCAAGCAAGATAGGTGAAGTCAAGCTAACATTTTAGTTCTTCACTATCGAAACCAGATAAATATTCGTGGACCCCCGCTTACGAATTGTGAACCCCCATTATTTTTTCACGCCAACGTAGACCCCAGTCGAGTCTCCCGTGGACCCCTGGGGGTCCACCTGGACCACTTTGGGAATCAATGTTCTAGATCCTCGAAGAAAGAAATAACGATTAAAATCGGGATGACACATTGAAAAAACTACGTATTGTGGTAACTATATACCTGAAAAAGGTCGACATTCATATTATATTATTATGGCAAAAGATGTGGAAATTAATTATAAACAAATTTTTCGCAATTTAGCATTCTCGGTTTCTTTAAAGGTTGCATGATTCTGATAATCTTGTTTTTGAAAGATGTTTGCAACCACCCCAAATCCCCAAAATTTAGTTAGAGGGTTAAAAAATTGCACGTGTATCGAGTTCAAGTTAGGGCAGTTCTCTTTGGAATTATAAATTTTTTCCTCCGCCACCATTTTTACGTAGAGATTTCTTGTTTTTTCGTGGAAATTTGCTCACCTCCACAGCTTCTGAAGATTGAGTTAAGGGGCGAAATTCGGTATTAAGTATTTTGAGTGGATATTTAGCTGGGATCCGTTGTAGGTTTCAACTATTATCCTCAATCGCGCTGCTTTTTTGTTCGATCAAAATGTGATCGTTTATTTGAACAAAAGATAAACTGATGAACAAAAACAAAACTTGAATTTACTACGTTTATTATCATAAAAATACTTTGAAAAATATAACACTGCGATTGCAATTTGGTTGCAAAGTTCTTAACTCAATATGCCCGCTGATGGTCTGGTGACCGAAATTGCAATCGCAGTGTTATATTTTTCAAAGTATTTTTGTGATAATAAACGTAGTAAATTCAAGTTTTGTTTTTGTTCATCATGTTAAATTATCACGTAGTAACGACGCATTCCATCAACTTTTTGAAAAGATAAGAATAATTTAATACCTATCTGCTCTCTTGTTGCACATTTTGTTGGAAAAAATTGTTTTGTTGGAGCAGAAATGTCTTTTTTTCGTAAAAAATGTGTACCAAGAGAGCAGACAGGTATTATAAATTATTATAAGTAGTAACTTTTGTTCAAATAAACGATCATAAAATCACATTTTGATCGAACAAAAAAGAGAAGTATTTCTGCTTCAACAAATAAGTAGCTTTACCGTAACGTTTGAAGTAAGAAAGAGGTGCCAGACGTGCATTAGTAGGAACAAGGGAGAACAGTTCGAATAAAATTTATAACTAGGGAACAGTTAAATTATTGTTACCCCGAGGCGAAGCTAAAGGGGTTATAGTCTCACGACAAAAAGTTGGGATCTGGCCCGATTTTAAAAATTCCAACGGATATCGATGAAACACATATGATTTCATTAGGGAATTTGAATTCCCAATTTTTCCCAACGAAGAATAAAAAAATATATCGTTTTTACCGCGAGGCGAAGTCTCGCGAAGTCTCACTACAAAAAGTTGGGATATGGTGCGATTTTAAAAATTCCAACGGATATCGATAAAATACATATGATTTCATCAGAGAAGATTTGTTTCCAATTTTTTCCCAACGAAGAATAAAAAATTATAGCGATTTTTAGATAGGCATTACGACATGCGCATGCGCCAAGGTCGATATGTACGAAGTCCTACAAAACATGCGTCGAAGTGCTCTGTGTGCCACGGTAACCAAGCGACGTTGATAGCTTCAGATGATTCTGCGTCTGCGTCTGCTTCCCATCTTATCAATTTGATTCATAATTTGCAGCAAAATGAGCCGGAATAGGATATTCAAATTCGACAGTCAATCAATGAATTTTTTTGCTAAATTTTCACGGATTTTATTCGTAATATCGACTTATTAATACATTTTTTGCAATTTTCCTTCATTCCATTCGTATAGTCGACTTTCATTGTTATTTAATTTATATAATACATTCAAAAAATATTGACGACATGCACATGCGCCGAGGGGTTTTATCATTCCTAGTGCTACGCAGTAGGGTCCTTCATTTTTAGTAGTTTAACTTTTGTTCAAATAAACAATCATAAAAATAAAATTATTTTCCTTACTAAGTCCGAACGATTTCCGTCTTTCTGAAGGAATATCAGGCATTTGAAGCAGAAATGTTTTTTTCTTATCAATGTGTAGCATACCGTTAAAAAGTTTACTAAGAAAAGAAGTTTTTAAGGGAGAATGAAGCTCTCAATTGTTGTTACTTTTTTCAACATTGAATTTTGAAGTTGATTCATTTTCACAAAATCACTAATTTTATGGAATAAAAATCCTCTTATTTTGGTACCAACAGTTTCGATGAAAACTATTGATTATTTGAACAAGCACACCTAACAGAATATTCTTTTGAAAAAATTGGGCTTACACAGGTATTAATAAAAAACTTATGAGGGTTTAGAAACGGAATTTTGAGAAATTTGAGAAAAAAAAATTTAAAAATTTTAACCGTGACTCTTAGGACCCAACGTTCAAAGAGAAAAGGTAGCAAATGACCCCAACAATATCCCAAAAATTTGATCCTTCATGTGCCGAACACCCTGTATATATGAGGAAAGTTTGTGGGTTTGCCCAGCGTTTTCTCTATAATCACCTTCTGTGTAGGAAGTAAGGGAGTTTGTTCTTGATAGGTGGAAGTGGGTGTTAAAAATTTCTGTTGGAAAATTTCTTTCTTCTTCTAACATATTTTACGACTTAGCTAAACCAGACATTGTGTTGCATGACTGTAAGTGTATATGTGTGACAATGATGAGGACTTCTTTGAAATATTCCAACTTTTTCCAGATTATACCTATTCGAATGTAATTGTTTGTTCTAGAATGTCATAAAACTAGAAAGTGCGATTGTTGAAGGTATATAAACGTTTATAAAGTTCATTGCTTTTTTTGTCAGCCAAGTCTCAGATATGGTCAACAGATCATCATCAACGGAATGCTAATCTGATTCTATTACTATTGAGTATACGATGTATTTCGACCCGGGCAACGCCGGCTTTAGAAGCTACTATTCTATATAACGACCAAAAGTATTACAGTGTTTCTCATTCATATACAATTTTCAGGAGATGACGTCGAATACCAAATTCGAGTTCGCCATAGACAGAGGAGGCACATTCACCGATGTTTTTGCCAAGTGTCCAGGTGGTAATCTGAGGGTTCTGAAGTTACTCTCTGAGGATCCACAGAATTATGCCGATGCACCCACTGAAGGTATACGGAGAATCATTCAAGAAGTGAGTTAAAAAAAATAATATTCAGTCTATTCCATATAGGCTTATTCAATTCCAATAGTGAGAACCCCAGGTTAAGGTAGCTCTAACCTTAAGTCGATATTTACCAAATTATTAATTTTCCTACTGTGATGTATTTAAGAATCTAGAGGAGAAAAAAATGATTTCCCCAAACAAGCATGGAAGATCTGAGTATTTCATTGGTTATAAAGAACGTTTCGAATCTCATGTAATGTAGATATCTGTACCTTCGTTTTCATTTTTCAGGAAACTGGACGAAATATTGATCGCTCGCAACCAATCGATAATTCGCAGATAGACTCGATCAGAATGGGAACAACCGTTGCAACGAATGCACTCTTGGAAAGAAAAGGAGAGAGGATGGCACTCATCACAAATAAAGGGTTCCACGATATTCTGCTGATAGGGAACCAGGCAAGGCCAAAAATATTCGAACTGGTGAGTTTAGAATGAAAATGTTATTAAGTAGTTGATAACTCATATTTACTTGGATTTTTGACATATAAATGATTTCAATGCTATTTAACTTTACGTTAAAGTCTCATCTTTTCATACATCACATCAATTGATTAGTTTATTATGATCTACATAAGTACCAACTCTTTTTCTCTTCTTCTTTATCAGCAATTTTCTGTGGTCCACTGCTGGACGTAGGCCTCTTTCATGTTTCTCCATACTTGTCTGATTTGTTCAATTTCAAACCACTTATTTCTTGCTTTTTACTTAAAAACTTGAAGTCATTCTTGGTCAATAATAAAGAAAAATCTAACATCGGAGAAAACAGTGGTATTTACAAAATATTTTGCGACGAATGTCCTGCTTTCTATATTGGACAGACAGGAAGGAATATAAATATTCGTGTTGAAGAACATGAAAAGTCAATTTTACAAAACAAAAATACCACTGGCTTCTCTGAACATTGTATAAAATTCAATCACTTCCTGGATTTCAACAAAACCAAATTGTTACATTCAGGTAACAAGGGTAAACGCCTTGACCTTCTTGAAATTCTCGAAATAAGTTCCACCCATGATAGTCAATTACCCCTTGTAAACGAAAAAATTGATTTTCAGGTATGCTTTGTCTGTTTTATAAATTACGATGCAATACTCTCCTGTAGTCAGTCTTGATAATGAGTTCATAACTCGAAACATGTCGACTTTTCGTTACTGCTAAATACAGTATCTAAATATTTTTTATATTGTGAAACATAAGCCCAGTGTTTTTATTTTGAAGTTTATACTTTATTCAATGACTTCTTCTTCTTTTTTAGCATTTCGCATGTGATTCTGTCTCCACCTGGGCTTTTTCTGATTTTCAGTACCAACTGAAATTATCAAATTCGAATGATAACTCCAATATTCAAATTTCAAATCCTCGTAATCTTCTTACGTATTTATTAAGTCTCATATTTCTACAGATTTCGTGTGTGAATGATTTTAATGCAATCTGAGAAAATGTTATTTGGAAATTGGAGGCAACAGGCACCCATAATAATTTTATATATATTTTTTCACATAAATTTAGCGTAGTGTCAATTTAATCAAATTTTCGAATGTCGAATCCCTATAACCTTCTTACGATGTTGGGGAGTTTTATATTTCCACTTATTTTTCACGTGTAGGTAACTGATTTTAATGTAATTTGAATTATCGTTATTTGAGAAAGTGTAGCAACAGGCAACTTCAATTTCATCATGTATATTTCATATGAATCTAGAGTGCTTATGATCCACAAGATTACCAACTTAAATTATCGAATTCAAATGATACTAAAAGTATTCATTTATTCAAATATTCTATTGTAAAATCCTCATAGCTTCTTTACGTTGTTGGTATAGAAACCCATAAACGCCATGAAGCGTCTGTTGATAAGTTTTTCATGAAATGCAAATGGGCATTACATTTATTTGCATAAATCTATATTGCTCATTCCTTTCTGTTGAATTCAGTGGGCTGTTTGAAGATGACTAGACGAAGTCTTAGATATGTTCTAATTTGACGACAGATGTGCTTTGCTTGAAGTATTTAGCAACGCCATAGAATTTTAATTATAGAACTTGAGGAAAAGACAAATCCCATGGTTATATTTTTGGATGATTTTATACATTGCACAACGAGATTTTGTTTTTTTTTTGCTGGTGAAGATGTTATACTTGATGAAAATCAATCAAAAACTTATTTGGGAAATGAAAAAATAAAACTGTTCGTTTTCAGACTTCCAACTTCTTCAACCTGATCTACTTAACACATAAATATCGGTACTAATGTAACATGTATATGATTAATTTGTGAAGGTTAGAATATCATGTTTTATATTCAAAGATTCTTTTGAGTGAGAAGAACATGATTTCAATACACAGTTCAAAATTATCCAAAAGATAAACATTTCTCGGTATAAAATTATTTTACGATGGTAAATTCTTCTTAATCTCTTCAAAAAGTTGAATAACTAGCTTTCTACTTATAAGAATGAATTTTCTAAATATGCATCCGATATCAAATTTTTCAGCGAAATTCGTCGTTAGTGTGATATAGTATATATATATATATATATATATATATATATATATATATATATATATATATATATATATATATATATATATATATATATATATATATATATATATATATATATCATTATATATAATAAAACTAAGTCGATAAAATGTGCGTGCCGATAAAACTTAAAAAGTAGTCCTAGCACGATAAAGGGACTTATATAGTGTGATAGAACTTTATCCCCCCTCAAACAAGAAAGTTCCCGTTTTAACCTGAAGGGCGAGTTTTTAAAGATATAAGGGCATTTCCAACCCTTCAACTTGGAAATGAAGTGTAGTGGCGCCATCTGTTGTCGAGTATTTGAACTTCATTCAGAACAACAATTATTATTTGGGTTGCATTTCGAAAGGCGCTGCGAGCAATTAAAGCATGTGTAGTAATGGCGCGAAATTTAAAATTCCAATTTCAATAAAGTTTTAAATTACATTTGTTACTATAATAAAGTTATCAAATTTTGTGTATTTATACAGCAGTAGCTAACTTATATTTTGAAGTTAAAGCGACATAATTAGGATAATTGCGAAAAAACTCTGAAATAATGGGAGGAGCTCTACTCATACTCTCAGGAGATTTTCGACAAACACTTCCAGTTATTCCCAAGTCAACACCAGCAGACGAGATCAATGCATGCTTAAAAAAGTCACACCTCTGGCCACAAGTACAAATACTGCAATTAACAAAAAACATGAGAGTTGAATTATCAAAAGATGAAACAACAGCACATTTTGCTAAAATACTTTTACAAATAGGCGAAGGAACTCAATAGTGATTTCTGTAACATAGCCACTACTGAAAACGAACTAATAGACAAAATTTATCCAAATATTATTCAGAACTATACCAACGTAGAGTGGTTATTTCAAAGAGCAATTTTGGCCACTAAAAATAATATTGTTGACGATATCAATTTTAATATTCTAAAGAAAATATCTGGTGAAGAGAAAATATATAAATCGATCGACACGATGGTATCCATTGAAGAAAGTGTCAACTTCCCTACTAAATTTCTAAACTCTTCACAAGTACCAGGAATGCCATTAACACTGTCTTCGTCTGAAAATTGGATCTCCAATCATACTACTCAGAAATCTCAACTCCCCAAAACTATGTAATGGAACGAATACCACTGATCTAAATTGCCATTTCAATTTAAAAGATTGCAGTCTCCAATTAAATTAGCCTTTAGTTTCACAATTAACAAAGCGCAAGGGCAAACTTCAAAATATTGTGGCATCAACCTCAAAGAATCCTGCTTCTCTCACGGTCAGCTATATGTAGCTTGCTCAAGAGTAGGAAATTCGAAAAAAAAATATATATATATATATATATATATATATATATATATATATATTATATATATATATATATATATATATATATATATATATATATATATATATATATATATATATATATATATATATATATATATATATATATATATATATATATATATATATATATATTAATATATATATATATTATTATATATATAAAAATATATATATATATATATTTATATATATATATATATATATATATATATATATATATATATATATATATTTTATATATATATATATATATATATATATATATATATATATATACCCCGGACAATAAAATGGAAAATGTTGTTTATAAACAAGTAGTGTAAATAATGAGAAAATGTTTTCAATAAATATTTTTTTTCTTCTTACGTCATAGTTCATTTTCTTATTTCAACTACCACCTAATCTCATCAACTCCCGAGCGAAGCTGGGTATCATAGCTAGTATATATATATATATATATATATATATATATATATATATATATATATATATATATATATATATATTGAAATAAAACGACACTTGATTTGACTTTCACAGATATGTAAGCATATATTATAATAATATAGGTATATTAAATATATATTTAACTGTAGTTCCATATTTTTTACACAGGACATCAAGAGACCCGAAGTTCTGTACTCAGCAGTGATCGAAATCGACTGTAGAGTGATCCCTGCTCAAAATGGCATCTGCGAGCTGACGACAACCAAAAATTACAGAAGAATATTTGGTACCACTGGTGAAGAATTTTTCGTAGTTAACGAATTGAACAAAGAGGACGTTCGTCGAAGTTTAGAAAATATTAAAAGAACAGGAATTAATAGTTTAGCGGTATCCTTGGCTCATAGCTATACAGTTTTTGAGCATGAGTTGGAGATAGGGAAAATCGCTGAAGAAATTGGTGAGTATGAGAAATACAAAGTACCACAAGGACACCTTGAAGAGATTTGTCGTACGAAAATTCCGTTTTATTGTATGACCCTTTTATTCCTCAATGATGAGTATATAAAGTTTCCATATAAATACGATCTCTTGGGAAAAGTCGAAGTTTATACTTCGTTTTGAGAGCTCCGTGATGGATTTAAACCACCGCATGTTGTATCAAATCGAAAACACGTCTGAAGGTAGCGAGTTGCAAAGTTTTGTGGTTCCTTTCAGAAACGATTTCTGGTATATTGACGTTCTGGTGTATATTATCTGCATACCTTATGTGACGAGTGAATTGTGCTCCTGCTGGAATCATGGAGTCAATGGCTACTGAGCACCTGCTGTGATAATATCTGTGAACGAGTCATACTACGTCGTCTACCTTCCTCCAATATTCGAGCTAATGAAGGTGAGCGGTTATTAACAGGTCGTTTAGTAGACTCATGGCTCATTTTTGAATTGGAGGAGTGCACAGTTGCAGAGCTCCAAGTCTGGGAGCAATATTCCAGTTCTGGACGAACCTAAGCAATAAAACAGATAACGAAGCTTCTGTGCTGTTTACTTGGATACAGTTGCTTTTAACTTGGATACGTTCTAGCTAGGCCAAATTGGAGTTAACGCTAATTCCGAAAATATGTATTTTACTGTAAGGTTTCACCATTTGCTCGTCCGCTGGTAAATGAGGTTCGAATTTACCTGAATCTCTTATAGATATCTGTTTTATCTTAAATAAATTTCGAGTATTTAAATGAAGATAGCTTCTTTTAAGAAAGGATCTTCAGGAGTTTGAGAAAATGGGTGGAATTTTGAGTACTTGATCTCAATCCGCCTATTCCACATACCTACCGAATGTTAGATATATAAAGACTAGAGCAATCCCCTTGCTTTGCTTGAATCTACCTACTTATCAGTAGAAAATTAGGTCTCAACCTAACTACCCTATAGAGTTAACTAAAAAGTAGGACTTAGATTCCATTCGAGTTCAGTTAATAAAATGAGAATAGAATGGTGGTATAAATATTTGCAAATGACAAGCAGAAAAATCATAATCCAAATAATGGTTTTTATATAATTACGCTATCAATTACATGAACATTCAAATTGCATATTATAAAACAATGGCACGCTTTGAACCACGTTTAATCCATATTCTACAATACTCCACATGATAAATTACATATTGGAATTTCTGGTCTGCCGTAGCCCACAAAATTTAACAAACAAATTAAATCATTGATTTAGTGAGCTGATTAATTATTTAAATAGTTTCCAGTAACACTGATTAGTTGAACTTACGGAATTAAATACACGCCACTAGAAGGTTCAGATAATTATTGCGGTGCTTGAATTCTCTTGCCTGAAATAAGATGAAATACCACCAGATTACCAGTGAATAAATGATAAAATAGAAAAAACTATGACTGGTACATTAGTGTATTAGGAATTTTTTCAATAAAAAGGGAAAACATTAAACATTTTTATCTTTACGGATCTAATCAGTGCTATACACTCGAGGAAAAAAAGGAGTGGCCTAAGTTCGTCTTGAGAAAAAATTCTTGGCCAGTCAGCCTTCCTCAAGATTTGAACTCGGTACTTCCCGAATAACAAATATGAGTGCTAGCAACGGAGCTACATTCTCGGTAATTTCCATATGAATGACTTTAACGTACAAATGCATAGAGATAGATGATATTTTTGTCTATATGTAGGAACTACTAACTGCAAATATAATAATATTGAATCAAGTGTTTGTTATTTCTTCGTATACCTACTGCTTGATTTCTGTGAAATTGTCTATTGATAACTTCAATAACAAAGAGATAAAAAGAGAGATAACTAGAGAGAAAAAAAATAAGGCGAAACAAAGTGACATAAAGAGAAAGGGAGATAAATAGAGAAAAAGAAAGGAAAAAAGATACAGAGAGTTAAAAAGAGAGATAAAGAAAGATAAAGAGAGAGAAAGAGACGAAGAAAGAGAAAGATAGGGAAAGAGGTGGAGAGATAGAGAGAGAGAGAAAAAAGACAAGGAAAGAGAAAGAAAGGGAAAGAGTTGGAAAGAGAGAAAAAGAGAGAGAAATAGCGAGAAACAGAGAGAAAGAGAAGCAGAGAGAGATAAAGAGAAATAAAGAGTGATAAAGGAAGTTAAAAAGAGTTAAAGAGAGAGGAAGAGAGAGAAACAGAGAGAAAGAGAGATAAATAGAGAGAAACAGAGAGAAAGAGTTGGGAAAACAGGGAGAAAGAGATGGAAAAAAGAGGGAGAGTGCGGAAAGAGTAGTGGAAAGCTGAAACAAGAAATAGAAAATTAGGGAGAAACATTATTTACCAGTTATGGACCTTAGAGGCCTATGAATAGCACTGTACTATTATTTAGTTTTCAGTTAAATAACTCTGAACTTTACAAATCAAGTGGATTAACTAAAATATTTTTCAGGATTTTCCCATATTTCACTATCACACAAAGTTATGCCGATGGTGAGGCTGGTACCGAGAGGATTTACAGCTTGTGCTGATGCTTACTTGACACCACATGTAAAGCGGTATGTGGATGGATTTTGCAAGGGTTTCAAAAATAATCTACAAGGTAAGCAATAAATTGGGAATCTGGCTGATAAAGAACATGATTTATTAATCTCACAAAAGGGTGTGCTTTATTAACAACATTCATTTGTATTTGGATATGTGGGTTGATATTAACAAAAATATTTGAGATAGGTTTGTTATAAATTTGAAAACTCATCTTTTTATTAAAATGCGTAAGAGTTGAATATAGGGATGCTCAGTTTGTTTCTCTGTCTTTTTTCTACTTCAATGTGTTCAATCTGACAGTGAAACATAGAGTTCCTTTAGTATATATTCTTTATACAGGTACTAGAGTACTCTTCATGCAGAGCGATGGAGGATTGACCCCAATGCAGAACTTCAACGGTGCTAGGGCCATACTTTCCGGTCCTGCTGGCGGGGTGGTTGGTTACGCAAAAACTACGTGGCAAAAGGAAACCGACCTACCAGTAATCGGTTTTGATATGGGTGGTACTTCCACCGATGTTTCCAGATTCGCAGGAAATTACGAACACGTACACGAATCCACCACGGCAGGTGTTACAATCCAGGCTCCCCAGCTAGATGTGAATACCGTAGCCGCGGGTGGAGGTTCAAAACTTTTCTTCAGGTTTGTTATCTCAGAATTTTATTTGTATTAACTGATTTGCGCATATTATTTACCACCAATGAAACATTTTAATAGAAACAGTTACCCAAAAATCACATAATCTTCTGAGGGAACATCTTCCTATATCGAATCACACAAATTAAAAACGCCACAATAATTCGTTACCAAGAGACGGACATTTCGATATTATTGAATCTCATCAGTGCTGCTCACTCGAGAAAGCGTGATTCACATATTTTTTAGTTCTTTATTTATATTCATGACAGCTATACTGAGTTCTGCAAAGTTCACAGTTCCACCTACAAACAATCGTAGGAAACATTATTCACCGCAAGGGTTGAAAAAAGGAAAAACTCTCGGTTCAAGTGGGTTCTTATACCGAGAAATCTTCGATACACCAATTTGGTCGCGAGGTTTGGTAGGATCGAAAAGAAATTTGACGAATTATTCTGTTCAGGTAAACCGCACTGATGGAATATACTTACTTAGTTCGAAACAGAGATCTGCTTGTGTTGTCTTAGTTTAGAGTTATTAACTTTTTTCTATTATTTAACATTGTGGTGTCTGAACCTGATATTTCTCAGATATTCCTAGCCCCATTAGAAGGTTGTTTCAAGAATTTCAATTGGTAAACACCTTTGTGATAAGAATCTATGAACAATCATCGTACCAACGTTACTCGGGTCAACTTGCATATTCCAGTTTAGTAAACAACTCTAACCTAGTGACCGACGCATGTCGTACCAATTCATGTTCTGTTATTGGTGCTCTTTTCAAATGAACCCCTCAATCCCAGTGAGGTAAGGGATTCCCAATAACCATTTATAGTTTTAACTGAATTTCGTGCATTTAGAGTAGTTTTAATAGAATATTTTGTTGCTTTATTTATTTTTTTGATTATAATTTTATGAAGACGCTTTATGGTGTTTATCATAAATTTTCGAATTTAAAGTGGGCATGCAAAATGCTTTTATATTCAATTTTATGATCATGCGGTATACGCATGCTATTATTTACTTCGTGCGAATCTAGAAGTAGGCACTATAGAAAACCATTCTATAGAAAACCATTCTTTCAGGTCCGGAATGTTTGTAGTTGGCCCCGAATCAGCTGGTGCTCATCCCGGTCCTGTATGTTACAAAAAAGGAGGCGCTCTAACTGTTACCGATGCTAATCTAGCACTTGGACGTCTTTTACCTGAGTACTTCCCTAAAATTTTTGGAAAGAATGAGGACGAACCTCTCGATAGGAACGCAACAATAGAGAAATTTAAGGAGATTACCAATCAGATTAACGATTTCTTAGGCACCCAAGATAACGATAATAAGGTATGAATTTCATTTCATTAAAATTAAATTAATTATACTTAGTGGGGTTAAGATAACAGAATTCCATAATTTTTTATGCAAGAGTTTAGATGAAGACTACGTGCTCATTGCAGAGGGACGAATTGAATCTGTGAGCATCAGTAATTTTTATAATCTTTCTTTTCTAGAATATCCAGTTTCGTTGCTTGTTACCTGGTTAACTTTTTATTATTTGAATGAAATGATTTTCATTCGTGCAATATTTTTAATTTCTTTCCAAGTAGGGCTTCGCGAGACCACAAGACTAGTTTTGGCCTTGGCACCAAGATTGCGACTTTATGAGTATTCTCAAGACCAAGGCCAAAACTAGCCAGTTCTGGGCTTTGCGAGACCACAAAACTATACTACTCTTGGTCTTGTCATCAAGACCAAGACAAACACTTGATGAATAAGTATTCTCAATACCAAGGCCAATACTGGCCTGTCTTCGTCTTGCGAAACAATAGAGCTTCTCGAGACCACAAGACTAGTATTGGTCTTGACACCAAGACCAAGACTTGATAAATATTGTCAAGACCAAGATTGACCAGTCCTGGTCTTGGTCTTGCGAAGCCGTAATTGGAAGACATACACATTGATGGTCTTGCACGATTTTTTCCTAATATTGTCAGCTCGAGGCTTGGTAACGTGAATTGGTCAGAGATTTCTGCTAACAATATCTTGACCACCGAAGCATTGAAATTAGACACTGTATCGACAAAATACCACTTCTAAAGCAAAAAATAAATGCATAGACATAGACAGATTTAATTCGAAAGACAAAAACTTACGAGTAGCAGAACTCCGTCGTATTTTTCTCGCGAATTGCATCGCGTCGCAATGCGACTCGAACGGAATGAATTTGAAAAACAACGCTTTATTAGCAAACCAAGTTAAATTAAAAACCAGCGTTATTGAGAAAAGATCGTATTTCAACAGGAATTCAATGTACGTATCAAATTTCAACTCTCTTAGCCAATCTGCAGAAGCTGTGTCGTTGAGGAAATTTTCAAAACTAGAAGTATCTTTGTAAAAAGGGTGGTGCTTCGAAAAATGTGCCCAAATTTTGATAGTTTAGTTCTGACTTGAAAACAATCTCAGATATTAAATCAAAGCTCATTCGATTTTATGGGAGCCAATATGTACCGGGAAATATATATATATATATATATATATATATATATATATATATATATATATATATATATATATATATATATATATATATATATATATATATATATATATATATATATATGTTATATCGTATGTTTTCTCGGATGGTGGAATGAATCAGAGAAAGATTCCGGGGTTCAATCCGAATTCGGAAGTTTTGTTGGCGCTGAGAAGCACCGTTTGTTTCACGACGTTTCGCCAAAATCTCATTTGGCATTTTCAAGTGCTGCTGTACGTCTGGTGACTCGACGGCAACTACTGTTCGCCTCTGCTTGTGTCTGAGCAGCGAACCGGCCAATCAGGAAACGAGACCAGCCAATGCCAATAAAACCCAGACACAAGCAGAGGCGAACAGTAGTTGCCGTCGAGTCACCAGACGTACAGCAGCACTTGAAAATGCCGAATGAGATTTTGGCGAAACGTCGTGAAACAAACGGTGCTTCTCAGCGCCAACAAAACTTTCGAAATCGGATTGAGCCCCAGAATCTTTCTCTGAGATTATATATATATATATATATATATATATATAAATATATATATATAAATATTTATAAATATATATATATATATATATATATATATATAATAATAACTTTATTCATCCTTTCAGACAAGAAACACTTGTATAGGACACGTTTACAAGAAAACAACAAAGATAAAAAAAGAAAAGTAATATAACATCTAATAACAAGATACTTAAGGGCTAATTCATATCCGTATCAAAATATTCCCCCTTGCTGTAAAAACACTTCTCGAGTAACAAAAACTTAACTTCTTCTTTGAATCTTCTGTACTCCAAAACCTTCAACCTATCGGGCAGATGGTTAAAAAATTTGATGTCATTATACATAGGTGACTGCTGAAATTAAGAAGTTCAGTGTTTTGGAATACAGAGAGTTTCTCTATGCCTTGTTTCATAATCATGAAACTCAGAACACTTACTCAGTGATAAAACATTTCTACGAGTGTACAACAGACATCCAAGAATATAAATACATGGGAAACACAGTATTTTGTTCTTTATAAAAAAAGGTTTACAAGTCTCCCCAGGTTTCAAGTTAAAAATCAAACGTATTATTTTCTTCTGGGCAATGAATACTGAATTGCTAAATGAGGAATCACCCCAAAATATAACGTTATAGTGGCTGTATGCAAGTGAATAATACGAATTTATTAGAGAATCCTGTGGTAATATAAGATTTATGCGTCTCAAAGCGTAAAATGCGCTACTCAATTTTCTGCAAACGTGATCAGCGTGATCCCCCCACTTTAAATTTTTATGAATATGTAATCTAAGGAACTTGACACACTGACAAGGCCTTAGCCCACCGAACTGAAGATTTAGGATCAATTGGGGATCTGAATCCCTCATCTGAAACTGGACAAGTTCAGTCTTACTTGCGTTTAATATAAGGGAGTTCCTGAAACACCAATCCGTGAAGTATCCGACTAGTGCTTCACAACCTGCCCTGAGTTCGTCAAAAGTTTGTGCAGAAATAATGAACGAAGTATCATCCGCAAACAATACAATCTTGATATTCAGCAAATTGAAGAAATGGCTCATGATATAGTCAGGCAAGTCATTCATGAAAATAATAAATAAAAGTGGTCCCAGGACTGAACCCTGAGGCACGCCCATTTCTACAGGGTATCTAGCTGAGCTATGTTGCCCCACCCGCGCAATTAACCATCGATTGGTCAAAAAGCTTCGTATCCACTCGAGGAAAACACCCCTGAAACCTAGATTGAACAATTTATCTAGTATGAAGTTGAAGTTCAAGCAATCAAATGCACGAGATTGGTCAAAAACAACCCATCCACAAAAATCCCATCATCTAAACAATCATACACAAAACTCACCAAATCCCATGCCGCAGACTCCGTCGATCTACCAAACCGAAAACCGTGCTGGCAACTTGTTATAAATGAGAATTTATCCAAATATTTCAACATTCTATCATGAACTAATCTTTCTATGACTTTAGATAAACAACTTAATAATGAAATGGGACGATAATTGTTAATGTCGTCTACAGCATTCTTCTTGTGCACTGGTATCACCACAGCCGTCTTGAGTACAGAAGGAAACCTGCCTGATGTTGCATTAATAAGATATGCAGGATGTTTCGATATATAAGGAGCCAAAACCTTTAAAACCTTAATCGGGATCATAGCCAACCCACTGGAGTTCTTATTTTTCATAGTGTATTGAATCTCCACGGCCTGGAAAGAAGAAGAAATTGTTATTGGTCAGCGACACAGTTGTACATGACTGAGATCGACTCACACCGAAGTGCTCCTGAACACTGATTATATTTATTGAAGAGAAATATTCACCAAATGCATTAGACACATTGGATTGATCAGAAATAATTTTATCGTTAACTTTTGACACAATACTCCCAGCCTTGTTGGTGGAACCTGTTTCTTTACGAACTAAATTCCAAATAGTTTTATTCCTATTATTGGAAGATTCTAGCAGGTTTTTATGAAAATTTAATTTAGTTGATTTCAGTAGTTCTTGATATCCTTTTTTGGCGGATAAATATCGATTTCTACTTTCCTGGGAATTCAAGTTTCGGAACAACCAGTGAAGATTTCTGAGATCCCTCATCAGAAATCCAATCGGCCTTGCGTTCAATTTGATTTCGTTTTTGTTTAATTTGGCAACCAGAGTCTAACAAGAATTTCAAGATGTTATGGAAATGATCAAAACAGTGTTCGATGTCTGCATCAAGATGAATGTCGTCAAAACAAACTGTTGCGACCATCAACGAGAGGTTTAGTAAACTTTTTTCAGATAGACATCGGAATATACAAAAGGAAGTATTTTCTATAGGGTTCGGTACAGGACACTCAAAGGTGAGAACAATGGCTCTGTGATCCCCGATGTGAGGATCAGTTACCTCAGAAGCAAAAAGGTCACAGCAAACATTCGTTATAATGTAATCTATTTTTTTGGAACAAGTAATACCGTGTTTGTTAGTATAAATTCTAGTAACATCATCAGAAGTGTTGGTTAAATCAAATTGTAAGAGTAAATAATACAGATCGGTACGTGACTCAAAATAGCTGATATTTAGATCACCGCAGACAAAGATATACTGGGATCCTTTGAGGCAATAATCCAGTACATAAGACATTGTTTCACTAAATAATTTCAAATTACCCTGTGGAGGCCTGTATACACTCATTACACAAATATCATAGTACATATGTTTTAACTTAATTCCACAAATTTCACATTTCATTTCTAACGAAAACTTGTTAATATAGGTAATAACTTCATATTTCAAACTTGATTTAATATATATGGCTGTTCCCCCATGTAGTCTAGTAGGACGACAGTATGAAGCAGCCAATACATATCCTTGTATATTCATGAATGATTTTTCATGAGAACTACACCAATGTTCAGCTACACTCAAAATAAATGGACTTTCGAGCGCAACGTAAGCTTCAATATCGTTAAGTTTTATTAGAGATACATTGAGCATTCAGTTGGATAATTTTAAAAAAATGAGGTCCTTTGACATCTGCCAAAACGGGTGCAGATGTTGACCTGATCTTATCCTTCATGAAGTAACATTTGACTGGCGTCGTTTCATAAAAAACTTGTTTACTGCTATTCCTTCTGGCCAAAATTCAGGATTCAAAACTTTGTCCAAGAATTCTGAGGGTAGAGTAATCTTGAATGATGAGTAAACTTCCCGTTTTTTCGAACAACAATACGTCTAGTATACTTCCGCTGAAATAATTCTGCAGCTCGCTTGTAGTTGTTTCAGGGCAGAGTCGTGTAATATGTATATAAGAAAATTGTATTTTTGGGACAGCCTGTAGGTTATTTGTTTTCAGAGTTCCAATGATCGGCTTCAGTACCATTTTAGATGTATCCGTATGTCTAGAAGTAGAGAGAACTTGTTGTTTATGCACAGTAGGAACTCTCTGTTTCATATTATTCTTTCTTTTCGAAAAGTTGCAAAGGTCTCACCTAGGTGAGTTTTCACATGGTGTCCAAGTGTGGTTTTGGCTTGGATTCGCCCTTTTGTAGAGTCAGTAACATCATTAACCTCGACGTAAATAAGAAATTTTTCGGGACATCGAGATTTGACTGTTCAGCTGGCTTCGATGATTCATCGCACGGAACCACGACAGGTTGGAATTTCGGTGATATCAAGGGCAGGTGTTGTTGTTAATTGAGTTTTTAATTCTTCGTGAGGGAGTCGTATTTTCTTTATTAAGATCGCTGATTAGTTGGTTCACTTTGCGATATTAATCATCGACTTCAAAATGACGGATTTCATCTTGAAATGCTTAAAGATATTTCATTCATCAATTTCTTTCTTCATATCGAGTAAATATTGTTTTGTAATCGCGAACCTCCTCATGCGGCATTTCGACATAATGAGCATTAGCAACATCGGGTTGCTGACAATCATCACTAATCCATTTCTGCGAGGAATCTTCACGCATTTTAGTGAAATCTTCTACAGTTAAATTCACACACTTTGTATGATAACTATTGTCACATTTCTTACAATTGATGGAATCATCATATCTATCAATTTTAACACTGCATCGGGAGCAACTAATACCACGTCCGCGCGTCATGATAACTCGAGAAACTTGACAGTTAATTAATTTTTTATTGTTGAAGAAGATTTCCAGCACCTCGGTTCATGGTTATTTAGGACACATGATATCTAGTGTTTATTCGTTTATTGTACTAGAGTAATGCTATTATTCAATCTGTTTTAGTGTTAAAATGAAAATTCCTGTGTATAATCTGGTTATCGTAATAATTCTTTTGTTTTAACTATACATTAGAAACAATTTACTTTTTAAATATTTGCGACTGTAGTTTGGTAGTGGAGTGCATTAGGTTCCGGCGGGTAGAGACACAGATATTTTGGTATCACTATATTATTCATGCAAACAAATTGATGTCCTGAACTTGCAGTTTGGAAACAATTGAATGAAAATATTAATAGAAAACAAGTAATTTTTTCTAATTTATCATTTAAAATGTTTTCATCAAATAATAATTAACGGACAAAATCCAATCCAACATTTTCATTCCTGTTTTTCATTAAACCTAGTTGAATTATGAAATTTTATTTGCATGAAATAATTGTGAATATTTGTTATATAAAATCCTTTGTGCGGTTTCTACTCTGCTTTTTTCGAGTAGGAGTTTCCTAGCATTTGTAAATATAAACAGATGTGAATATTTCATGGCAATACCATTCTAGAGTAAGATTATCTTCTTTTAATTCAGATATAAATATTGATAGTGATTATAACTATATATATTATATAAATTGATAGTATATATATATATTATATTAATAGTATATATATCACTAGGTATATAATATAATATAACAAATTATAGCTCACTGAAAAAGATCCATCCTATATGCAATGCAGGATTTACCTATAGGCCCCGGACTAGAGGCGCACCATGCTGAGGGGCTCAAAATTAATCCACATTCTGTCATTGTTTCAATTAAATTAATTGATTTTACTTCGAGATAAATTAGAGAACAAAAATCACCGTCACAAAGACCTGTCTGAGGTCGAAATTCTCCCTCCTTCACGACGGTATGAAGAGGGGACGGCAAAAACCTATGAGCCTAGGAGCGCATAAAATCTGGATTCATAAGAATATTTACCAAACTCTAAACAAATATAAATTAATAAATAACTTCAAAGGTTACAAGAAAAAGGCGAAGAAGTTACTGTTACAACTGGGACCATTCAACCTGGAGGAGTTGTTTTAATGGGATCATTTACATTTACAGAAAATATAATCAGGACTTTTTATAACGTTTTTCACAGTAGATTTGTATATTTTTTGATTAAGGGAATAGTATTAATTTTTTTTAACAGTTTTAATTATGCTTCTGCTGTAGGTATTCTATCTGCTTATGGGATGGCGTTGGCTGACGTGGTTCATGAAGCTCAAGAACCTTCCGCCAAAACATTCACTCGCGAAGAATTCCCGTATTTCGAGAAACGTTTCGAGCATCTTAAACAGCAGGCCCGTACCAGGCTGAGGCATCAGGGTTTCTCGGAGGAATCTATTGTGCTCGAGCCGTACCTGCACATGAGGTACGAAGGCACCGACTGCGCCATAATGATCAACGTAGACGAGGTGAGCTATGAAGGCTTTCTGAGCGGGTTCCTGAGGCGATATAAGTTCGAATTCGGGTTTCTGATCGAAGGCAGGAGGATCATAGTGGACGATATAAGGATAAGAGGTGGGTTTGAAAATTTAGTGGAATAATACATATATTCGTATGTATGTGCTTATGTATTTTAGCAATGTTTATACGATAACGGGTGCAATTTTGAAGAAATAGGGTTGAAAGTTTGTAAATAGGTAGTTTCGTAAGATATCTTAGATGGGATTATTTTTTGTTTGAATTGGTTGAGGGGTTGACCCCCCTGGGGAGGAAATAAATCTTGTTTACACGACAGAAGGCGCAATTTTGTAGCATTAGGGTTGAATGTTTGAATCTAGGTAGTTTTGTATGATATCTTGGATGGGATTGTTTTTGGTTCGAATTGGTTGATGGGTTGATCCCCCTGGGTGGAAAATAAATCTTGTTCACACGATAACGGTCGCAACAAAGTCTTATTTTTCCCGAACTTTTGCACTGTATCCATAGTTAACAGTGAAGTGTAGACCCCCTGGATGACGGTTTCTTTCTTGTCCGTTACATTTCCACATTTCGATTTAAGGCTGAACTTTGGTTTCCCCCGTAACTTCTGGGGTTTCAGTTATTTTCCTTAAATAGTTCCATATTAATGTGAAAATTTCATGATTTTCGAGGTTTTGTCTCACTTTCACAGCCTTTCCAAATTGACTTAAGGTTTCTTCTTACTTATTAAGTAATATTTTCTTCGTTCAATAACTGAGTGTATAACTACGGCAACGATGTTCAAACCTCCATACTTACTAGATTTCCCTTCATTTCAACTTTAAGAAGTGATACTCTATTCGTTATTGAGGCCATAAGTAATCTTGTATCAGCTGCGCATTGAATTCAGTGGACTAAAATGTCTCTATTCCATTCAAAACTTTTGGAACTGGTACTCAGAACATTCGAACTCAGATAGTTGATGGAATCCGTCGTTACTACGTGATAATTTAACATGATGAACAGAAAGAAAACTTGAATTTACTACGTTTATTATCACAGAAAAATATAGGAGAATATATCAAGTCAATCTGCATAATTTGAAAGTTATCTATTTGTGAAAACGGGTGGTGATTTTCACGGCAATGATTTGAAAACGTTGAATCCGTTTTATTTTTCAAAAAAGATTGTTGGTGTTCTTTAAATCTTGTCTTGAATCAATATAGGTCAGACTGGTCGATCGTTGAAGACAAGATTTAAAGAACACCAACAATCTTTTTTGAAAAATAAAACGGATTCAACGTTTTCAAATCATTGCCGTGAAAACCACCACCCGTTTCCACAAATAGATAACTTTCAAATTAAACTCAAATTACCGAAAGGAACCAAACTAACTTATTTAGAATAATTAGAAATTTTTGAACTCAATCATAATGCAAAAGATATCTTGATGAACCAGATTGACTTGATATATTCTCCTATATTTAGTGTATTCAAACAATAATGATTTTTCAAAGAACATTTTATTGTACGAATTTGAAAAATCCACTGCGATTAGCCCTTCTTGAAATGCGCAAATCTATAATTATATATTCAGTTCTTAACTCAATCTGCCCGATGATGGTCTAGTGACCGAAATTGCAATAGCAGTGTTATATTTTTCAAAGTATTTTTGTGATAATAAACGTAGTAAATTCAAGTTTTGTTTTTGTTCATTTGAACTCAGATATTAAATTGAGGAAAAACAACTGTTAAAGATCGATAAACTTCTAAATGACAAAGTGTATTTGGACAATTCAGCACTGCTTAATATTCAAAAAAACTTATAAATCTGTTGCACTTATGGGATGAGTTTCAACGAATTGCGACCTGTTCATGCGAAAACTTCAAAGCTTAGTGTTTTATCACACAGTTCTCCTTCTGCAGGTATCGGTAAAAGCTTCATCGCCGAAGAACCTCCCATCCCTCGTGCTTCCGGCGAGCCTAAATTCGAAAAAACCACTAGGGTCTTTTTCGAATCAGAATACTTCGAAACGAAGATATACAAACTTCAAGACCTCTTTGCTGGCGATAAGATCAACGGGCCCGCGATCGTGATGGACCAGCTGAGTACTATTCTGATTGAGCCCGATTGTACGGGAGTGATCACCGAGAGAGGCGACATCAGGATTACCATCGGAGCTGGAGAGAGACGGAAAGTTGGACCCGAGTTCGACTCTATTCAGCTCAGTATCTTCGGACACAGGTTCATGAGCATAGCAGAGCAGATGGGAAGGTGAGTCGAAGATTCATGAGACCTATTTTGAGTTAATTAAATACACAAAAAAGAACAGATGAGAATAATGTAATAAAACTTGGGTTATTGATTTACAGTATATTTTGTTAAACATAACAATTGATTCGGCAAATACAGTAGCTTCTTCAGATGAGTTATTCAAACAAACTTTACAAATGGAATATCTTTCAAACATAGAAATGGGCAATACAAATTAGGATGGGAAAACCTAAACGTAATATATTGGCAGGTAGATAATTGTATACAAGTGGACAGTGCCGGATTAAGCCAGCGCGGGGCCTGTAGCAAATTCGGCCAAGAGGCCCTTGGTTTGCTTTAGGTTCTCAAGTTTTTAGTATTAATCTCAGATTAGAGAAAAACACCGAAAATGTGTGTGAGTGACAACCTAGAGCGCCTATGTAGGAACACGTATATCTGTGTGTGTATAATGATACCAGTTTTTGAAATAAACTCCCTATATTTTTTTAATACTTTTACAAATCAAATTGGTTAGCTTTTTTTTTTTAAATTTGGGTAATAAAATAGTTCAATCATATATTATTTTAAATATTCATTAGGTAAAATCAAAGTCACATACTAACAATCAAATTCAAATTTATATTCATGTAAGTAAATCCATGATACTTGTGAAAGAGCTATTTGAGCCAATGTGCCTACGGTCAGTTAGCTGATTGGAGTTGAGTTTGAGAAACACTACTCTAAAGAATTATTTAATAAAAGTTTATAAAATTCCACTTCCAGAGACTCTTGTTTGTTGCTCCCAATAACAGTAGCCACATCTGTTTTCAGCAGTTCCGCGAACTGCACTAATTCGTTGCCTAAGCTGTTCTCCAAATCATCTTTGGGATTTTAGCTGTCGAAATATTCCAGAAACACTAGTAATTTTATGAAATGCTTTCATAAATTTAGTCAAAGCAGACAGTACGTTATCAATAATGACAATAAACACAAAGTTCAAGACTTTGTCCAGGTGTTTGATTTTCGACAAAGTCGTCGAGTGTAGTAGAGCCGCTTGAATGTCTTACTTTGTATTTCGTTTGATTCGTCGTGATTTCTGTTGCTAGTATTCTTCACAGAGCCGGTCAAGATCTTTGACTCTTGCAACAATATCTGAAACTGTGGATTGCATTGCTAGTCCGTAATCTTTATTACGACCTCTTATTTTTGGTCCAGATTATTGAAAATATCTTCCAAAACTTGCTTAGTAGTGATGAAACGGCATAAAAGTGCCTTCGTAGCATCAGCTCGGGCTGACCACCTAGTGTCCGAGAACTTCCTTAAAATCGGAATTTTTAAAATAGAATCATTAAATGCGTTCGTAAGATCGAACAGGTAGAAGCGTGAAAAATTGTATAGATTTTGATACCAACGTTACTAGTGTTAGGTATAATACAACCTATGCCTACGATTTAACGTGACGAAATCGTGTTTTAGATTTTCAGGTAGGAGTGAAGCATAGCCCAAGCGCTTCGCGTTTAAGGCATGCAAAATATTTCACGCTTATCTGAACTTATTTTGTTTTACGGTCAGACAGGCGTTGGAGCGCGGGGCCCCTCAATTCCCGGGCCCCGTAGCATTTGCTACTCTTGCTACGTGGCTAATCCGGCACTGCAAGTGGGCAAGCATAGCAGGTATAAAGATTCATATTTCACAAAAATAAATTAAACAAGGGGGAATTATTCATATCCAATTGATCATCCAATCAATTATTCGATTGGAGTTCAGAATATCTGAAAATAAAGGAGGCTACGATAAGGAAAAAACAGATTCGATATATTCATCACACCTCCTGGAAAATGATCATAGCTTCAATAATGAATTCGAAATATAACATACAGAGAAGAAAGGCTATAAACTTAATTTATTAGAAACACTTGAAGTCAACATTAGGAAAAGTTCTAATAATTTATTGAAATGATCAGTTAGATATGAATAATTCTCTCTTGTTAAATTTATTTTAGTGAAATAAGAATCTTTGTACCTGTTATGCTTATCCACTTATATACAATTATCTACCTGCCAATAAATTACGTTTTCCGTCGAACTCTAAATAAGAGCTTACTTTAACGTACACGAAATTGATCATTAATGACCCATTTTAATGTACAATTTCTCCTATCTTAATGTATGATTGTCATGGGCAACCAAACACAGAAGTATTCAGCACGGAATAGTTGAATTATTCTGTGTCTGTACTGTTATTCCACAGAGAAAAGGAATTCAAATCGAAAAATTTAACTCTATACAAAATAAAGTAGAAACTGCGGAAAATTTTTTATGCAATAATCGTTCGAAAGTAATTAATACTTCAGCTTCCACCAGTTCCACATACTCCTTATCGGATATTGTAGGTAATGTGAACTATTCAGTATGTCACATGTCTAATATTCCATCTATGAATTTCTCAAATTGTTCCATCGGGAGCATGAATATAAATATATCGAAATGTACATAGAAATTTATATTGTGTCAAATGTACTGTTATGCAAAATAAAAATTTATTTCAATCAAGAATTTATACTCAATTCATGATGAGGTCGACGGAGAAATCTTGTAATGAACTCGTTTATTAATGTAGCGATTAATGGTCTCGAACTATTAAAATATCTCAACCATTAATCGCTGTCATTTATTAGTTTATTAAATAACTATTAGTTTTCCCCATCCTCATTTGTATTTCCCATTTCTGTATTTTTGAGATATTCAATTTGTAAAGTTAGTATGTATTACTCATCTGAAGAAGCCACTGTGTTTGTCGAAACAATTATTTTGATTAACAAAATACAGTGAAAATCAAAATCCCATGTTTCATTTACATTACTATCATGGATTTTCATCAAGTATTGGCCAAACCAACTGATTAAAGAACAGTTGATTCGATCTCATCGGTATTTTTCTCTCGAGCAGGAGTAATTCTTCAAATTTCTCTTTTGTCTCTGCTAAAATACGTGATAAAACTACCGAGGTACGTAAAAAGTACAACTTATCAAATCTTTTTTTTTAATTGGGATGATTTTAACGTATCTAATATTGTGAAAATAGCTCCAAGGTGTTAAACAATATTCTACCCATCAAGCGGATGTTTTGTTAAAACAGATTGCAACATCCTTTCTCGTTCCCCCAATTTAAATTTTATTGAATTGTAGTCGAACGTCTGACGATTTGAAATTGCAGGTACGTATTTTAGATAGAAAAGCTTTCCTATTACGAATTAATAATGGATACTCAAATTCTACAGGATACTTCAGAGGACTTCGATTTCCACTAATATCAAAGAGCGTCTTGATTTCTCTTGCGCCCTGTTCGGTCCTGATGGTGGTTTAGTCTCTAACGCTCCTCACATTCCTGTACACCTCGGTTCCATGCAGGAAGCCGTGAGATATCAAATCAATACCAGAAATGCATTTCACGACCAAGACGTCATTTTAAGTAACCATCCGGCTGCTGGAGGATCTCATCTACCGGATTTTACTGTGATAACTCCAGTATTCAATGAGTGAGTTTGAAAACTCGATACAGTTAACATCCTTTTGCGACTCAAATTGTCTTTGATCTCGAATATCGAAGATAACAGTGCTAACTGTACCTTTTTTTGATCCTATACCTTTATGTCATGTACAAATTTTTCCCAGGGAATGCAAGACACCTGTTTTCTTCGTGGCATGTAGAGGACATCATGCTGACATCGGAGGTATAACACCCGGTTCTATGCCTCCACATTCTAAAACTTTAGCAGATGAGGGAGCCG
This sequence comes from Cynegetis impunctata, assembly GCA_030704885.1. Lineage (NCBI taxonomy): Eukaryota > Metazoa > Arthropoda > Insecta > Coleoptera > Coccinellidae > Cynegetis > Cynegetis impunctata. The sequence goes on from JARQZK010000735.1 coordinate 812,483, forward strand.
CCTTCAGATCTTTTCTTTTGGTAGACGGAGGTAAATTCATGGAAGATGAGCTTAAAAAACAGTTGATCGCAGCAGGAGGTCGCAATCTCAGCGATAATATCTCCGATTTGAGAGCCCAAGTAGCAGCTAATCAAAAGGGTAATGCAATATAGAGGAGAAAAGGAAAATAAAATTTTACAGTACACTGCTATTTCAGGGATATTCTTAGTAAACGAATTGATAGATCAATATGGTTTAGATGTGGTCCAGGCTTATATGGACCACATACAGAATAATGCCGAACTGGCCGTAAGGGAAATGCTGAAAGAAGTGGCAGCGGATGCACTTGCACGAACTGGCAGCACTGTATTGGAAGCAGAGGATAGAATGGACGATGGGTCAGTGATTCGACTGACTGTTTCGCTGAACGCTAAGGAAGGATCTGCTATCTGCGATTTTAGGTCAGTTTCTAAAGATTTTTGTATCCTTTCGTCGTGTTAATTTTTTAAAAGCATCTCCTGGGACAAGCGAAACCTTGTGAAGCTTCTTGAGTGCCTCTAGGTGAATTCAACAAGTGGTGGTTTATTTGGGATCTAAACCGTGCAAGTCATAGCAAACAGAAAACATTTCTGAGGGTAGAGCATTCCATAGGTTTGTGGTTGGGTTCACAATGCCTTCTGATAGATTCATGTATTGACTCTTGCGTTGTGTGCGGAAAAATGTTGTGTTTTTTCTACATACATTGTGCTCTTGGAAGAATAATAGAGGCAATGACATCAGAATACTTACAACCCCCCTACAACCTATAACCCTAAACTACTCTATATAGACAGATTAACAAAAAAATTATCTTCTGCATGTTTCGCCATTAAGACAGTTTCTAGAGAGCTTTCAATTTCTGACATTATTTTCTTTATTCGAATCTCACCTTCGTTATAATTTGCCTTATTGGAATTCATGCAGCCTCTTCCTCTTTGAGTCTGTTTTCAGATTACAGAAAAGTGCAATTCGTTATATGTTTGATCTGAACAGAAGGACACATTGCGAATTTCACTTTAAAAAATTCAAAATTCTGACTCTTCCTGCACTGTTTATATTCGAATCCGTCTGTTTGGTCCACAATCACATCCATAACTTTTCAGAAAGACCAAATCATAGGTATCCCACAAGAAATTCAGATACCCATATTTATTTAATATCGCCCATCTCTGTCTTAACAAAAAACTTCTTTACCTACAATGCCGGAAAGTTACACAATCACCTACCATTGGAGCTAAAATCTATACATAACATACAAAAAGTTCCGAACTTCGACTATGGCTTTTCTTTTGGAAAGACCATTTTACTCTGTAACTGAATTCCACAATGTACCATAGACCCTTGAGTTTCACATTTGGTACCAACATATCTCAATGTTTTTTGTAATATACAAAATTTTGTATCTGTTTAATTTAATTCAATTGACAAATATGTTGATTCTTAACATATGTTAGTACATAATTGACACATAAATTTTTTTCTGTTTTGTTCTTTCATTTTGATAGATTCTTGTTTTGTTCAACTATTGAAAGTGTATTTTGTTTGGTTAGTTACTATTGTTGAATTTTATTTCTAATACTTTATATGTGCTCTGTCCGCAAAATGTTGTAATTTTATATGACAATTAAGCTATTTCTTTCTTTCTTGATTCGATAATATAACTAACAGAGATATAAGTGCATAAGTCGACAACCGACCTCCGATGTTCGAGCAAATGAAGGCGAGTAGCCTATGACGGGTCATCTGTCAGCCTCTGTGCTTTTTTTCTTAAATTGAGCCCAGCAGGCCCAAGGAGTGCTTAGATGCTGAACTATAAACAAAGAGCTTGACGAACTCAAGTCTTATGAAGCTCTGAAGCAAATAGATTTTTAGCACGAAAATTCACTTCTGTGCATTCGACTTAGCAAGGTGAAGACGTGTACATCCCAGGTTAAATCGGAGTTAACACAGATAGCTAGTATCGATGAGGAAAGTTTTTCTTGAGAACCTGGTTGTTTGTGTCTTGAAAGATTTCTAGTTGGAAATGATTTTAAGGTTGCTATTATTATGAACCCATTTTCAACACCTCTTTATCTAGAAATAATATTTAGCTGGTTTGATCTTATCATGTCTCATCAGTATTGAATAGTTGGCAAGGAGTATCGTTGAATGGCTTATTGTCCTTTACTTATATCAACAAAAGCTGTACATTTGTATGCTTGAGTTATCAAGTGACTTTTTTGTTCAAATTAGTAGCGTGTTGGTTCACATAGATAGGCCAAGCGCCGCGTATTTTTTTCTGCAATCTTCTACAGAATTGATTTGACTCTTGAAACATGTTCAGGTGTGTGTCGTGAATATAAATCCACGTTGGCGTCATGCGGGGGTGGTCGCGTTAGCCGCCATCTCGGAAAACACGTTTTATCAAATATCTAGTGAACTGTGCATCGTTGACAAAAACAGTGGAGATCATTTTCGTAGATAATAACATTTTCTACAATTTTTATTGAAAACTTTTTTCTGTACAATTTATAAATTTTTATATATAGCGCTCTAAACTTTTTCAAATTTGTTTATTGTTGAATATATAGTTAATGATTGATAATACATGAAAAATGGTTATGACCAAATTTGTAGATCATTAAATTTTCTATATATTTTATTTGAAACTTCTTTCTGTGAAATTCATACCTTAAGAGATATAGCATGATAAAACTTGTACCTCGTAAATTATCAAACGGAATGTTGCTCGTTACTACGAGCAGAAAACATTTCGTATCGCATAAATTGGCATAAGGTGTTCAGAAATTATTAATACTACTATTATTAATTATAATTAATGTTATTATTAGGTATATTAAATTTTTATTATATTATTTTATTTTATATTTTATTTCATATTTTATTTTATATTTTATTATTTATAATATGAATTTATTTATAAATTATTTTTTATGGTAGGGGGAATGCATTATGCACGGAGTGACGGACTCCCGGATCCGTGATTAGATTAATAATAATGAGAAGAAAAAGGTGGAGAAGGGGATAACAGAGTTAAATTGCTGCAAATTAAATTTTTTGAAAAAAAACTAAAAAATTTATTTTTATAAAAAAAGTGGCACGTTATTTTGTAAAGCAAGTCTCATTTGTTTCGATGATGAAGGAAGACACTCATCGCCTTGCAGATCTCCGTCTTCCGCCTCTGTAACAATAAGTGAAAAAGACGGATCGAAATTTGAGTCTTCATCAATTTCAACTTCGATGGCATCCACTGCATCAGGCACATTGTCGCATGTTTCTCTACTACAATTAGAACAAAAAATTGAACATTTTAATCTAGCTTTTTGGCATCCACAGGCAGCCCCGCAATTTTTGGTGCACGTGCAAGAGATTATTTGTAGTAAATTTGACGGTGCTACTATATAGTAGTTCGAACAGGTTCAAGTCCGGTTGAAGCCCGCTTCCAACCCTATTTTTCCGGTTCATGGTAAAATCCAAGCCGAGTTTGAACCTATTGATAGACTCTGAAGGCATGGTAACGTGCCGTATCTCAGGTTAGAGGTAGAAGTGATACATTAAGCTTCGTCTTACCTGCCAATTTCCCGAAGCATTTGTATCGAAGAGAGTTAATAGACGCTTCAGATTCGTCACCTCCATACAGCGCAATAAAAAAAGTTCCTCAGCATTAGCAGTTATGTTTTGGATCAACTCCACAGCCTTCAATAGAGAATCGTTACAAAGTTGAAAGAAGTTTGGTTTTCCCTATTTTATGTACACAACGCACAAGTTTTCACTCCAAGTTGTAGTACAGAACACAGAACTGACGCAGATACAAAAATTTCAATGCGATGAAGCCGAGTGCGACCCCTGTGCCAATATACAGCATTATAATCTCGAGGTTATTCTGCGTCCACTCGGCATTTACAGCGTTATAGATCTTAAAGTATAAATTTCACGGATAAAAATTTCAGATAAAATTCATAGTAAATTTTATGCTCTACAAATTTGGTTATTACCATTTTTCATGAATTATCAACCGTTAACTATATATTCAGCAATAAACAAATTTAAAAAAATTTTGAGCGCTATAAATAAAAATCTATGCATTGTACAGAAAAAAGTTTTCAATAAAAATTGTAGAAAATATTATTATCTACTATTATTCACTATTTTTGTCGTACGATGTACGGTTCACGAGCTATTTGATAAAATGTGTTTTCCAAGATGGCGGCTAACGCTAATGTGGATTTATATTCAGAGGACACCCCCGAACATGTTCCAACAGTTAAATCAATTCTGTAGAAGATTGCATTACGATCAGTGTTTTTTTGCTCTGGCGCTTGGCCTATAGATCAACAAGTATATATTTAACATACTTTGTCAGTAAGCTGAGTATTTAGGCTTCAGGACGAATGTTCTACCATGAGTTTTTCTCAGATGAGTAGTTAGGTCATTGCTTGCAAAGTTACAAAGGCTCATACTCTGAACCCACCTCAAATCGTCTCTTTTGAACTATTTGGAGTTTTCAATCAGTCTGCATGAGCAGATAACAAGCATTAATGATTAAAAATATTGGCAATCAATTTTCAACTAAAAAAAGTTCTCGCTATTGGTTATGGCCCGAGGATCTCCTCAATATTTATCGCATGATTCAGCAATTCGTTCATGTTAATTGCTTTTAGACTAAATTATATAAAGCTGAACGCTTACCTATGAATTTGGCCGAAGTCGGATTAATGATTTATTACGCTTAATAGCATAATCCTTTCGAAATCGTATTCGCCGAAGTAATACCCGAGACAAGTTTATTAATCGGTCGCCCAAATGTATTCTTACGCAGTATTTGATATTTTGGGAGCAAAATAATTTCATTATGAAAGTATATTTTTACAGAATGATCAAGATAATGGATTTTCTAGCTGCAAGCAATGACCTAACTACTCATCTGAGAAAAACTCATGGTAGAACATTCGTCCTGAAGCCTAAATACTCAGATTACTGACAAAGTATGTTAAATATATACTTGTTGATCTATAGGCCAAGCGCCAGAGCAAAAAAAAACACTGTTCGTAATGCAATCTTCTATAGAATTAATTTAACTGTTGGAACATGTTCAGGGGTGTCCTCTGAATATATATCCACATTGGCGTCATGCGGGGATGGTCGCGTTAGCCGCCATCTTGGAAAACACATTTTCTCAAATATCTCGTGAACCGTACATCGTACGACCAAAAGAGTGGAAACCATTTTCGTAGATAATAATATTTTCTACAATTTTTATTGCAAACTTTTTTCTGTACAATGCATAGATTTTTATTTATAGCGCTCAAAATTTTTTAAAATTTGTTTATTGCTAAATATATAGTTAACGGTTGATAATTCATGAAAAATGGTACTAGATTCAACTCTATAAATTGGGGTTTGCTACACAGAATTGAACATTTGAACAAAAAAAGTGTGCGATATTTTTCATAGATGGCTTGTAAATGTTTTTGCGGAATGATGTTTGGGTATTCGGAAGTATTCTGGTCATCATATTTGCAGAAAGATGATTCATCATTTTTCTTATTTGAATATGTTGAGATGCAATTACTAATGCTACATTATTACTGAAGTGAAGTCATCTTGGATGGTTGATTCCGACTGGTTGTAGAGCTGTTATCAGGCCTTGTAACATTTCTAATAAACTTAGCAAAATATTAATGTTCGAGCATACAAATTGTCAAGAGTTTTCTGATACCAAAAATTGGTTTTTGAAACAATTTTAAACTTTATGCTCTATAACAGTAGTTCTTAACCGGTGGTCCGCGGACCATTGGTGGTCCCTGGAAGCACCCGAGGTGGCCCGCGAAGCCATCCTTAAAATATTGTACAAGTCATTTAATTGAAAAAGTCGCGTTCGGTCATTTCAGCCACTTCACTCTGTTCATCTTTTAATATAATATGTAGTATTTATTTTGCAATGTAATTTGATGAATCTGGTGACGTTTTACGATTACTTGTATTTGCTTGATTTCTGCATGACAATAAAATATTAAAAGGAGAGTAACTGTTTTCCAAATTACTGGAAACGACGTAAGGTGTTGGTTTTATGAATGAAATAACTCTATATTTTGGGGAATATCATCTTCACTGGCAAAAGCTTGCGAGTATTTGTAAGGTTGGTGATCCTGATATACATGGTTCGCGTTCTGGTCTTGCTGCATTGATAAAAACGAAAAATCATCTGCAAGATCAACACATTGCGTTATTCTGCCAAAACCCTCCCAGAATGCTTGGCTATTGCGTTGAAAACCGCTATAAAAGTTGTCAACTTCATCAAAAGAATTGCACTGAATACTCGTTTTTTCAAACAATTAAGCAAACAATTTGAACACTATAGTCTCTTTTTTCCACAAAAAAGTGCATTAGCTTTCCAAATAAAATATGCATTCAAGGTTGTGTGAAGTGGGGAAATAAGGGAAAATATTTGTAGCTCTTAAGGTAAACAAAAAATTGCTGAAACAGTTCTGTCATTCCAAATATCATTATTTATTTATTAATTTTCTCATGTTTACTGCTTCGATCGCGTGGAGTCATAAGCGGATTATAGGTATCTTACAGTTTCAAGTTGTATGTTTTTCAGAAATACGAGTATTAACGTATACCTATTCATAATTTCTTGTCTGCCATATTATCGTCAATTTTCAGAGTATCATGTTGAATAGTTGATCTCTTGCAGGAGTTTACGCAACTTGGTGGTTCTTTTTCCATTAAGTAGTCTCGTGCGTGATTCGTGTATGACCAGTAGGTATCATTTAGTTAATTTTTTTACTCAAATAAATGAATTGAACTTTCAACTGCAAGAGCCACGAAATTTAAAGTTCCAAGGTATTCGCAATATATTTGCATATGATGGTAAAATCAATGAGTTAATCGCTGAAATCGAATTATGGATCAACAAGATCAAAAATGACATTTTTTTTGCGTTTGATAATTTGTATCAAATGATTGAGGAACACAATGCCAAGAAAAGAAAAGAATTACAAAACAAACAAGATACTCTATTTAACAAATTTGAAAAGTGAATTCAGTGGTTATTTCTGGTCTGTGAGGACAAAAGATATTCAGAAATTAGTTCACAATGAATTATTGTCAGAGTTTTTGAGGTTCCTGATGAAATTGAATAAAAAATGATCGAGATGCTACACGACAAACAAATTGAAATATATATATTGGAAGCAGAAATAAATCATCAAGATTATTGAATTCAAAAGGCAATTTTTTTCCCAAAGATTGAAGATATACGTTACTTTACTTTGTTTTCATCGCCATATTTATGCGAGCAGGGGTTCTCGACGCTTTTGATAATGAAAAACTAGCACCGAAATCTTGCCGACAGGTGTTCTTTGGCTTTCAGTAGCACTAAACCAAAGATTAAAAAGTTGAATAAGATTATGCAGTCATAAAAATGTCATTGAAATAATACACTCACCTCTCTAACATAAAATTCACTTTAAAAAAATTGAAATAAAATATTATCATTGTCATTTATTAAAAGATAGAACAACCGTTCATTTTTATCGACTTTTTAAAGGTAATATTACTTTCAAAAAGTTGGTGGTCCGTGACAAGACAGAAATTTTGTTAAATGGTCCCTCATTATGAAAAGGTTAAGAACCACTGCTCTATAAGAATACATCATAGATTATCTTCAGATCTAAAACTCAAAAACATTTAAATAATTACGTTTCCATTACCAGGTTTGGAACTTATCAACTTAACCTTCTCGCTCACCTTGTCCTCAATTGAGGACAACCTACTTTAGATTTTTTCCTATGAAGTGCTGCTTGCTCTTACTTCTCTGTCACATTGTTCTCAGTTGCGGACATCATATACTTCCAAATGAATATATGTGCTGCCATCTACAAGCTGATGGAAAAAAAATTCATTCATTTGAAATATAGGTTTCCGTAGGGTAGCTGTGACAGCAGTGTAGCGCTCTACTGTTTATTTTTTTTTTGGTTATATTCGTTAGACCACGTGTTTGAAAACTGTTTGTTCACGTTCACAATAAGTGTAGACTTGTTCCAAAGTAGTTGTGTTTGGTGAGATTTTTGTGCATATTGTAATCAGCGATTTTTGAAAGTGTGGTGTCCTAATTTGAGGACATTGTGAGCTAGCGGTAAACGCAACATCTAGGTAAATATAACAGCACTTTTATTTTATTTCTGCAAAAGTTAAATTTTATACATTTTAGTACTTCGAAAATGGACCATTCATGAAATACCATACCCTGTAATGTTATTTTAATAAAACATATTAATATTTTACCCTCTGAACATATTTCTGAAATTTTTTTGTCTTCCATCAGCTCATGATGTCCTCAATTGAGGACATGTCATAGTGCCCATCAGCTCATGATGTCCTCAATTGGGGACATGTCATAGTGCCCAAACGGAGCATTTTGAAAATCTGAATTTAACATCAAAAATTTTCAAAAAATCATAAGTTGCATCACAGTAAATTTCAGATTTTTCGCTCCAATAGTTTTAATTCGTGACCGAGAGGGTTAACCACGTAAGTTTTTATTTCAATAGGAAAATCAAATCGAGAATATTAGAAATAACATCGTGATATCTTGAATGTCAAAAATAGATAAGCTTAGTAAATCGGGAGTTTATAAACTTGAATGCGGAAATTGTGATAAAATATATGTAGTTCTGACACATAGAAATTTCAAAAAAAGGATTACTGAACACAGGCGAAGTTACACATAAATCATAACGAAGATTCAATATATGCTGGATTGACAATCTCATATCACTAAGACTCCAAAAATTCCCTCACTGAGTGAAAAGCATTAGCACTCAAATAATTGAATAATTTCAATTTAAACTCGTTGAAGTTGTTTATATCCCCCAGAATGATGACCACACGGTTGTAACATATTACACCCTGATAGGAATGTGAATTCTGTGCTACACCAAGTCGTGAGAATGGCACGCAGAGATCTTCCTTTGACGGGTCTCATAATTATGAATCATATAGTTTCGTATGAGATTTGATTAATCTTTTTTCATATTTATTGACAATAACAGTATATATAGACATGGTAGGGCGAGGAGTGATAGTTTGATGAAGATCGGACGACAGCTTTCACGAGGGTGTGCACCCACCAGGCATCTGATTATTTTTTTCTGCATCGCAAAAACTCTACTGGCATGACTTGAGTTTCCCCAAAAGATCAGCCCATAAGTTAGAACAGATTGCACAAGCCCATGATATGCAAGTTTGAGCACATTCAGAGATACTGTAGGTACTCCTCAGTTGCCTGATAACGAAGCAAACACTGCTCAATCTCGACACAACATCATCCACATGTGGTTCCCATGTAAGTTTTTAATCCACAGTGACACGCAGCCAACATTTTTAGGTAGAAATAACATATATTGTGTTTTAGATGTGTTTACTGATAAGCCGTTCTTATAACACGATTGATGAAATTCTTGTGCACAAACATTTGATTTATTAACAGATGTTTCCAAATCTTTTTCGGCTATCAGTTGATTAGTGTCATCAGCATATATTACCATCTTGTTCGGAGAAGTACAAGAGTACACAATATCGTTCATGAAAATGACAAAAGTAGGGGACCCAAGATTGATCCCTGAGGAACTCCCATTGTGACACGCAGAGGATCAGATTTGACAGAACCCAGCATAACTATCTGTGACCGATTTTGCAAGTAAGATGCTGCCCAATCATTGGCCACACCTCTAACACCGTTGCGGTACAGTTTTTCTAGAAGCAAACTGTGGTTGACCGTGCCGAATGCTCGACTTACATCAAAGTAGAGTGCTATAGGGATCTTTTTCTGATTGAGATATTCATAGACCTGGCATAGTTCTGTTATTGCAGACTCAGTCGACCTTTTATTCCTAAATCCGTGCTGACAATCAGCCATGAGTTGTTTCTTTTCCAGGAATTCTTTCAAACGTATATTATATGTGTAGTCAATGACCTTTGCAAATTGTGATTGAAGGCAAATATTACGATAGTTACATACTTCTCGTCTAGATTCCTTGCCTTCAAATATTGGGACAGACTTCGATAATTTCAAGTCTTCTGGGTACTTTCCTTCACTGAATGAGAGATTGACAACATGAGAAAGCAGAAAGCAGATTAGATCACTGACTATCTTCACAGCTTTACCATGAATTCCATCAATACCTGGAGTAGGTTTCAATGATGTTTTATCAATTGCATTTTTTTATTCATCTGATGTGGTTGCATACAAGAATATTGAACAATCAGAGAATGGTATATGCTAGACATTTAATAAAAGAGAAACATGACTTCAATTCGGATTTCGAAATTTTACATCTCGGAAGAAAACGTTCGAAATTAAATCTCATGGAAACTTTAGCAATTAATAAATATAAAAATTCCCAGGAAATACTTAACAACCAATTGGCTCCCCCCTTCTGAACCTTTACAATGAATAAAGGTAGTTTATTCTTAAAATCCCTGAATGGATTTCCCAAATTAATATTTGTACTTTGCAAACCTTGTATTAGATATTTCAGTTTTAGTTTGAAATTCGCACCTGAAGAAGCTGTAGTGACAACGAAATGCGTTCTGCAACTGCTGTTGTTTAAGTATATGCGAAAATCGTTAAACTCAGAGTTTAATTTCTCAAACATGTTAGCAATTGATTTCCATCAATTCAAATGTTATAGGTTTTTTTTTGTGTGTGTGGGTACTCTACTTTCAGTCGGTTAGTTAATTTTTTTCAATAAGAGTTTCTCTTGTATATTCCATCACCTAAAAAGAAAAAAAAACATAAACGAAATGATTTTTATGTGTGTGTATCAGGGGCGTAGCTAGAGGGGGGGGGGCTGACGATTCGGGCTCGAGAACGTTGACTTGTAGAAAAATTGTACCTGCCAATAGAAAGAGCAAGAATTTACTGAAGAAATTGAGATACTTCTAATCAGTAATAAGCATTGAGCAGAAAGATTTAATTCCAGAAATTATTCTATCACAGTCCGGGGAGTAGGTCGATCCGTATATTGTTGATAATAAATTACCAACAATTTATAGATAACGCACTCAGCCGAGGGTCCTTCCGGTGACCTAGTGGGCAACGTCCACTGCGTCCTGTAGCAGGGGTCCAGCGGCTTGTCCATGGCCAGATTTCCGATGCTCCGGAAGGGGGCATGAGCTGATACCGCAGGGGACTATAGTTTATAGTATAGGTTGTAGGAATAGGGAGGAAAAGAGTGTAGTTGAAAAGAGAGGAAAAATTTACTGCTCTAGAGCTTTTGCTGAAATTATTATGTCCTTTTCTCGGTTAGCGGTTCATCCCTAGTCAGAATGCACAATAATTATTTATGTACCAAGTGCGTTATATAGATCCTAATGCCCGGAGGGTAACATTCGGCCCGAGGGCCTTTGGCTCGAGATATGAATGTTGCCCGATGGGCGTTAGGATCTAGTAACGCACGTGGTGCATACATGATTTTATTTTTCACGAAAAAAATTATTTCATTATAATGAAAAATTGTTTTTAAAATCGGTTTATTGCTCAGACCTATAGTTTCCATTTTCCTTGTCATAGTATGCATGTTAGTTTTGATATTTTGACGTTTGTGAATATTTTTGCCATCATATTTATAAATGTCATTGCTGCTTTCTTTGTGTAGTCTTATAGAAATAATGGAAATTAAAATGAATTTACCCAAGAATATCATAGAAAATGCAGCCAAAGCTGCGAATAATTAATTGCCGGAGAAATCCAGAGTCGTATACGACAAAGATTTTGAAGTATTTAGTCAATGGAAGTTGCTTTAGTTGTCCTCGTGAAATGTGTAGGCGGTATGATCCATAATAGCCTAGGGCATAAAGAGTGTATTTATAGCAATCGTATCTAAGGTAAAATCAACAAATAATATACAAGTGAAAAATAAAGATATATATATATATATATATCTATATATATATATATATATATATATATATATATATATATATATAGTATATATATATATATATATATATGTATATATATATATATATATATATATATATATATGTATATATATATATATATATATATATATATACTATATATATATATATATATAATACTATATATATATATATATATTATATATATAATTATATATATATATATATATATATATAAATATATATATATATATATATATATATATATATATATATATATATATATTAAATATATTTTTAATAATATATAAAATATGTGTATTATATATATATATATATATATATATATATATATATATATATACCTATATATATATATATATAATAGAGATTTGGTTTGATTTTTGGTTGTTCCAGGTTCGTAAAAATACTTCAAATTACTATATTAATTCGTTTAATAGACGTTTCAGGAGTAGTACTCCCTTCCTCAGTATCTAAAAGTGAAGTGAGAAATTTTTAATATATATATATATATATATGTATATATATATATATATATATATATATATAAATATATATATATATATATATATATATATATATATAAATATATATATATATATATATATATTTTTTTTTATTTTCTTTATTTTTCACTTGTATATTATTTGTTGATTTTACCTTAGATACGGTTGCTATAAATACACTCTTTATGCCCTAGGGCGTCGCTAGCTCCCAAAAAAATCCTTGCTGTGCCAATGGTGTGTATGCTTTCCTTTAAGTCACTTAATCAATTAAAAAAAAATCACTGTATTAGTGGGTAAAGACATTTTCATTTCGAATACAATATTGATAATGCATTTACGTAATGAGATTAGCAACGTTTTCCACTTAGGACTCGGAAATATGTTAAACTTCATGCGGGGTTTTTCCGATATAAACTTCAAGCCTAATTACTATCTCGCGAAGTTTCCACAAATCTCCTGCATATATAACGAACAAAACATTCGGAAGGAATGTTCGAAAGCGTATGACTAAGAACATGGAAATAATCCCACTTTATGATTAACGATAGTTTCGTCCCTCTTAGAGATAAATTGATAGTTCTCAAGTTCTACGTTCTGTGGCACGTGATTCGCGCTCGCAGCACGATGCAAAATAGTCGAGAGACAGTGAGGCTAACATTCTATATTGATGACGGTCGATTTAGATTAATACTCAAGGCGTCTTAACCGACACGAAAACAACGCATAATAACCTCATCAATGGGCCTTCGAGTGTTGAGTTATCGTAACTCAGCTTAGAAGAGCTTACTGAGTGTATATTGTTTACCCAAATCAAGAGTGTAGTAATTAAAGTATCCCTTTACGTACAGAAAACACGATGATTTCAAGATTAGATGCTCCTGAATAATCACTCACTATATATTTGAATACAAGGCTCTAAAAGTAAAGTGCATATAAGAGGATCAGTGCTAAGATCACCTTTATCATAGGTTCTCGTGGACTGTTTGGAGTTATCAGTAAACCTAGATAAAATTGTTAATATTCAATGAGCTGCAATAGTATACAGATCGTTGTATAGATATTTGCAGGACAACCAGTGTTACACTTGGTGGTCCGACCATTTGCTGGCTCAGGAGAGCCCTCCAAAGGGTATCGTTAGGTCACTTAGGTCGGCCTTAGGGTCGAAAAACATACTTATATAGAAACTTTTCAGGAAAACGCTGCGGATTTCATCAGGACAAGATTTGTCCAGGTTCTACGTTCTGTGGCACGTGATTCAAGCTCGCAGTCCGATTCAAAATAGTCGAGACACAGCGAGGCTAACATTCTATTTTGATTACGGTCGATTTAGATTAATACGTAAGGCGTCTTAACCGCCAAGAAAACAATGCATAATAACCTCATCAATGGTCCCTCTAACTCGTGTGTTGAGTTATCGTAACTCAGCTTAGAAGAGCTTACTGAGTGTATATTGTTTACCCAAATCAAGAGTGTATTAATTAAAGTATCCCTTTACGTACAGAAAACATGATGACTTCAAGATAAGTTGTTCCTGAATAATCACTCACTATAAATCTGAATACAATGCTCTAAAACTGGAGTGCATCTAAGAGGATATAAATTTTGGATTGATTGGGCCGATACTTGGTGTAAATTAATAAACATATTAAAACAATGGTTAAAAATAACAATTTACACATTTATTATAAAAAAAATAACGCATGACGCACGTTTCGGTGGAACTTCACCTTCTTCAGATGCTAATGGCAAACTAACTATGATTCTCTGTTATATCGAAAACAAGAAATGACAAATTATGTAGAAGGGGTGAATACAAAGATGGTTACAAATAATTATCTAACAATTCTGAACTGCTAGTCAGGTAGTTCGGTAATTTTGAAAAGATTAAGAAGGGGGCTTGAAGTATGATCGATTTGGCTATTCAATAGGAGACCGGAATGCTTGTATTTATTTATCTGTAATGATTCTAAAAAATTAAGTTTAATTCCCTTACTTTCAGTATTTAATATTTTAAAATCGAAATTGAATGTGTGATTTTCTTGGATTAAATGGTTTGCATAATGTGAGTCCGACTTCTGATTAACAAAGCTACGTTTGTGTTCTGAAATTCTAGTTTGAAAACTTCTGAAAGTTCTACCAATGTAAAACTTATCACAATCGCCACAATTGATTTTATAAACTCCTGATTTATTATCCTTATGATTTATTATTTTTTATATGATACAATATTTGTCATACGAACCATTTGGTTATTTCAGTCAACTTTTTTTCCATGTATAAAATTAATTTTGAGAGGGTAAGAGAGATTGTGTTCGAGAGAAATGGTATGATGGGTTAGTCCCTTCATCAGGAGAGTCAAGAAGCATGCAGCTACACCAATGGGTGTACAACTTGAACCATAGCTTCATGGGTGAAAATGAACTTTTTTGTCACTCGCAACAAGAGCACAAGAGGAAAACAGCCGAGAGGAGAAAACCTTTTAATCGTAGTTAAAATATTTCTCAATTTGAATATTTTTTTGATCAACACTCCCTGCGTTCGAGGAAGGTATATTCTCTGTATCGAGCAATTGGGATGCAGGCTCCGATTCATGTTCATTACTTTTCTTGTGGATCTATCGAGATCGAGAATTTCATTTACCGTCCAGTTAACCACCCCCAAAAGAGTAAGTGACTATCGGGACTGCCAAGCTGTTTGTAGCAGAAACCTTGTTTTTTTTTATTATAGTTATTATTATTATTAGATTTTTTTAATTGAATTAACGAACAACCGTCTGCTATTAAATGTATGTCTATGTATGTATGTTTTATATTATGTATTACATTATTAAAATTATTGTTGGAGTTTATGAGGGATATATTAGGTAGGGTATACCGTCAACAGTTGATATGATACTGCACACAACAGCAACCTAACCGTCAATTTGTGTTTTGATTTCAGAGTGTAGTTCATTTATTCATATTTGTGCACAATAAAAAAATTATTAAGTGATTGAAGTTAATAAAATATTGAAAGATATAAAAAAACATACACACATACAATTTTTTTTTACAGTGGAACGGGCCCAGAAGTATATGGCAATTGTAATGCACCAAAAGCTGTTATTCTCTCAGCATTGATTTACTGCCTACGTTGTATGGTTGGCCATGATATTCCCCTGAACCAGGTAAAATTTTCTCCTTTCGATTTCAAAATTAATGTTCTGCTGAAAAAAACTCTTTCAAGGTGTTGGTGATATAAATTAATAATAATTATGATGATAATAATAATGATGAGAATAATATAAATGAAACTGTTAATAACACACCAGTTTTAATAATATTATAAATTTAATTTTTGAACTCAATTTGAAGTTTCAATTTATTTTTTAGTTATCCTACATGTTATAAAAATCAAATGAACAATTGAAGACATATTTTTCGAGAAAACATGTCAATAAAATATAGTTTATGATATTGCAGAAATCACAATCAATGATTAATTGAAACAATTACTTTCGAAAATATATAATGAATATTTAAAAGTTCTATAAAATATTGAAATATTTCTAACTGGACATTATCTACGTTTTCTTCAATTTTCTCTGTAGGTAGTATGTTAAGTTTTGAAGATAAAATACCTATAGAAATATTTTGGCGAAATTTGATCATACTTCGGCAAGATACGAATCTTAACAAATAAATTATGGTTGAAAAAACAAAAACACGTTTTTATAGTAAATCGGAATAAAAGTGAACCGCAAAACAGTTAACCAGTAATTTGAGAATAGACAGAAATATCTGGATAAAAAGATGACGTCCAGACGAAGTTCAGATGAAACAATCGTGATATTAAGTTCAAATCTAGTAGATCAATTTCAAGTTCTCCTTGAATGTCCTGACTAGACATCTTTTTCCGTAATGCGTCCTTCGAATGTTAGGAGCAACTAACAAGAAGTGGTTGTTTTGACGTCCCTTCTCGAGGTCGGATCAAAATACTGTAATCTACATTCGACGCGACAAAAATAACACTGTTCTTATTATAAACGTTTAATAATTTTCTATTTTTTTCTTTCTGATTATGTAACGCAGGAAAGGTAGAACATATCATTAGGGAAGTTAAGTATATATGTATATGTATATGTATATATATATATATATATGTATCAATATATATATATATCAATATATATATATATATATCTTATATACAAAGTATAAAATGAAGTCACTTCCGCTGTTTCTTCGCTTAGATCTTTGAAACTACTCAACGCATTTCAATGCAGTTTTCAGCAATATATAGAGTGATTGAAAGGAAAGGTTTATATGTATAACACAAACATATTATTTATATTTATATACTAAGGATAACCCACAGTAAACATTTTTATGTTTCACGTGTTGTAAAAGAAATATGTGTTATTTAAAAAGCTATTTTATGCAATACAGTATTATTCCTTATCCAATTAAATACATTACATACGTTGTACATTTCATGTAGATCAAAACTGCCCCTAACAGCATTTCAGATATCTTAGAAGATATTAGAGATTTAAAAAGCAGAGGCATAATGGCTGGCTGGCCGTACGTTTCGTCGCGGTTGATAGTGGGCGGCGGGCGCGGGGTGTGCCGGTGCCGTGTGCCTATTATATATATATATATATATATATATATATATTACATATGTATAGCAATAAATATTCAAAATTTCAATATTTATGTGACTATTTCAGCTTTTTATTTCAAGGGCTGTCTCACTCCCGTGATGGTCATAATTCCTGTTGGTTCTATTCTTAATCCTAGTGAAGAAGCAGCTGTTGTCGGTGGAAACGTTTTGACGTCGCAGAGAGTGGTGGACGTTGTACTCAAAGCTTTCAGGTAAATAAGAGTACAATTACTATGTTGGTGAAGCTATTAACATGTGTATATATATATATATATATATATATATATATATATATAAATATATATATATTAACATGTGTATATATATATATATATATATATATATATATATATATATATATATATATATATATATATATATATATATATATATATATCAGGGGCGTAGCTACCGCCGTATCAATGATACGGGGTTAAGCGTGCTCCTAAAAGTTGGCAACATCGTACATCGGTTACTGCGGGATTCCCCGTTTAAGTCATTCCCTTAAACGGGGGAATCTCGCATTGACCGATGTACAATGACAAACCACGGAGAGCAATTATATTCACGCGTTTTATATCATCCCGGTTCAAACGTTATTATTATTACGTTGTAATACAATACAATCTCGTTCATCTGATCATTTGTTGGTTACTTAGTTTGATTTGTGAAAAGAATGAGTGAAAAGAAAAGAGATTATCCCAGAGGAGCTATGAAAAGAAAATCTAAACAGAAAAGGGGGGAGGTTATGAAAAAAATGCCCAAAATTTCTTAATTTTTTCAGCAATCAGCTTCTGTGAGTGATATAGATTGCAATGGTAAGTACTTCTTATTTATCTACCACTAGCGAAGGGTAAATTTGTTTTTTTGACATAAGACATCTCAGTTAATCTTTATGAACAATTAAGTGCTCTGAAAACATGCTTAAAATCTGAAATTCAAAAAATTTATTCCATTAAGGAACTCATGGAATTATTGCTGATAAAATTCAATAGCCTTGCATCCAGTTTCCCGGAGGTAATAACAGCATGCTTTCTATTCTTGACCTTACAAGGTTACAACCGCGACAGCTGAAAGAAGTTTTTCGAAATTGAAACTGATAAAAAATTACCTAAGGACTTCGATGGGACAGGAACGGCTATCAGACTTGTCACTATTGTCTATAGAGGCAGAAATGTTAGAAGAACTGAAATCGTCTTCAGTTATAGATAATTTAATGAATCAATTTGCCGAAAAAAAGCAAGAAAAGTGTATATTCAATTTGAATTGTTTCCTAGCTCAATTTCTAGAAGGAATTGATAAGTTATGATCAATAAACATTTATTTTAATTTAACGTAAGCATTATTGTTTTTTTTGTGTGAGAAATCCTAAATTTGGGCCCCCGCAACTAATTTTGATACAGGGCCCCTCCAAGGCATGCTACGCCACTGATATATATATATATATATATATATATATTAATATATATATATAAATATATATATATATATATATATATATATATATATATATATAGATATAGATATATATATATATATATATATATATATATATATATATATTTATATATATATATCAGTGGCGGCTCGTGAGGTTTTGGTTTGAGGAGGCTACAAGAGGTGTTAAAAATACACCATAGGCGAAAATTTTTAGGATTTCAAGGTCAATATAATTTAAAGAAAATCAAAGTAAAACAAGCACCCTAAGCTATTAATTTGTTTTCACTTTCGAGTGTCTACCTTGAGACCTACAACTCCTATTTACAATATTCACAAAAATTCTTCTCAACCACGGTCGAAAAATATCCCTGCTTGTGACATTCAAATAAAATCGGACTCATTTTGTCGGTAGTGTGCGCTATTTTTGTATATATTATTAGATAACTCTAGAAAGAGTTACCTAATAATATATACAAAAATCGCTTTTCATCATACATTCAATAATGCTCATTATTTTCGATTATCTGAATACCTTACGACAACAATCATTTCGGTTAATAGAGTCTTTTTTTTTTTTAACTCGAGGGACCTACAGTTTAACGCCGGTTCCGAACGGCCAATGGGCTTGTGAACGATGCACATTACCCAACAATTTCTCTTAAATCTATAACCACTAAATTCTGGACATACACAACACCCAAGAGCAAGGTGGGACTCGAACCCACAATCCTCGGTTTACAAACGGTATAAGGCGGTTCACCTTACCGCTGGTCTACCGAGGCCTCTAATAGAGTCTTGACTATATATCTGTAATCTGTAATATTATCTATGCAAGAAAAAGCGCCTGCTAATGCAACATGGGCATATGCAGGATAAAATATGTCAGATGGTATCTGTTTATTGTACGTACGAGACCATTCATTCAATGGATATGTTTCAACTGAATTGGAAGTAGATAATCTTATGAGATCAAGACAATTAGATACCAGAAATAGCTAGTGGTTTTTAGTAGCCATTCGATATTCTTAATTTTTTTGAGCAGAAAATATTTACAGCAATGTTTCTCACTGTCCAATGTTTACTATTCACTATTATTTATTCACTGCTGATACAGAGTAGACACTCCATATTATAATACCGAAAAAATTAAGTGACCTTAATATTTTCATTCAATGAACAACTATATTAGCAAGATAGATTCATCGTGAAACTAGTTATCTTAAGGAAATATTTGCGACTTGTATGTTACAGGCAGGAAGAGTTAATTTAAGTTACCTAACCATCTTAGTTATGCACCTTTTTTGCACTATTTATCAGATTGTTCAACATGCTTATATGTATATATATATATATATATATATATATTTTTTTTCGAAGTGTTGTTGCCTGTGAACTATTTCTAATATCTTGATAATTATTAGCAATAACAGGCTTGTTGAATCTTAAAAAACTCGATTTTATTAAAAAGTTGACGTTTCGCCACGACATTCGTGGCTTTATCAAAAGTTTTGATAAAGCCACGAATGTCGTGGCGAAACGTCAAATTTTTAATAAAATCGAGTTTTTTAAGATTCAACAAGCCTGATATTGCTAATAATTATCAAGAGATTCATCTATTCATAAAATTTTTTCTTTCACATATTAGGTACCTACCTACCTACTTAACGAATTTTTTAACAGCTGGTGAGAGCAAATAAAAAGTTATTATATATTTTTGAAGATTAGCGGGATTCTGCGATCTTTAACGTTAGCAAAATGATCTATAATATCCTCATAAAATTTTTTGTCTTTCGCCAAAAGTTTTACCAATTCCTTTTCAATAGACAACAAACTAATATTTTTCAAACAATCCTGGCTCATTGAATTTCGTAAATAAGTTTTAATTCTCTTAAGAGTGGAAAACGAGCGCTCTACGGAAGCCGATGTCACCGGGATAGAAACAATTAGACATAAGAGTTTATAAACTTGGGGTAATTCTTGATTCAAATCATTATCAAAAAGATATTTAATAGTCCCCACATGATTTTCATTTTGCCCCAAAATTTCATTGTCATTATAAACAACACACAGTTCACTTTTTATGGCCACCTTATCAAAAAAAGTGTATTTTTGACATAAATTTTCCAAAAGGTTATCTGGAAAATTAGCCGAAAATCCGGTGAACAAATTTTTATTGAGTAAGTCGAAGAAATGCAGTTCTTTCAAATCAGAGAACCTTATTTCTATTTGACCCCTAATAGTATCCAAAATTTCATAAAATATTTGCTTATAGTGAAGCTCCATATCTGCGTAACTGAATTTCTTTCGTTTTGGGCTAAATTGAGTCGTATCATCAGTAGTACAGAAAATAGCTTTTAAAAATAAACTTCTGCACGAAATTCTGAAATTTTTTCCAAAAGAAACTTGAGCCGATTTCGTGAGTAAATTACATCTGAAAACTTGTGCTGTAAGATTTGAAAAACTATTTCTGTTTGTTCAAAAATTAATTTAAAGATGTTTAAAAAATATATAAATTCCTTATCTTGTAAGTAAGATATTAATCCGCGTGCTGTATTTAAAGTTACTTTATCGGTGAAAAATTCCTCACTTTCAACTAGGTATAGAATTAAATCCTCAAATCCTAAACGGCCCCAAACAGAGACATTTTCACTAGTAAAAAGTAAACACTGCCAACAAAATAATTTATTTTTTACCTGTGATCCGGTTAGGCAAGGATTTCTCTCATAACTCCGTGTATTAAAACCGCGGTTTTGTTTTCTGTTACGCTGCACCAAATTGTTTAATTCAGGGGTAGGTTTTTTTTGTTTTTATCAAAACTTTATCCTCATAACTTAGGGCACTAAAGTTAAGGGATAACAAATATTCCACTAAGTCACCATTGAAATTTTTGACATTAATTTCAGTAATCAAACTCATTTTAAAACAATACGCGTAACGCGAGCTGATTCCGGCGTCCATTATTCAGACAGTACGAATTACGATCATACTACGATTCAATCAATGACTTTACTCGATGTCAGGGAGATTCTATAGTTGTGATTGGTCGACATTGTATAAGACTGGACTTTATCGGTGTTGCCATGTACATGTGTTTTGGTTTTCTATTTCAATGAAGTATTCATTCGGAGTATTTGTTTTTGAGTGGTGTGAGTTTGCTTTTCTGTGGCAGGCATAATGAACGTTGAGAATATACCTTTCTAAGCTTTCCGCAGCGTTGCCACAAATCTTGAAATGAATGAAATGCAGTAAATGTAAATACCTTCTATCTTAATTAATAAATTATATTATATAATGTAGGTTGAAAGGAAGGTATGAATATGCTGAATGCTGACTATTCAATATAATATATATATATATATATATATATATATATATATATATATATATATATATATATGTATATATATATATATATATATATATATATATATATATATATATATATATATATATATATATATTTGAGATACACAGTATATTATTGAGGGGGGTTAGCCTCCTTAGCCTTCTTTGTCTAGCCGCCCCTGATATATATATATATATATATATATATATATATATATATATATATATATATATATATATATATATATATATATATATATATATATATATATATATATATATATATATATATTCACTTGAAAATTTGATGTTAAATCGAATCAACCCTTCAACCGAGTTAGTTTCGTGAAACTCGACGACATGGAATTTCCATTCATCCTTCAAGGGAGGATGTTAGAAAATTCGACATCGGCGCCACACATGATGGAAACACTAGTCGGTTTCGCTTTTCAACGAGAACATTTACTACTGAGAATACCCTCGTAGATATGCGTTTATCTATCTCAGTGAGTAGTTGATTGAGTTTTAATTCTGATGAAATTCAGTATGCCAACAATGACACAAGAATATATCAGTCCGTTTATAGTGAAATATATTCTAATCATGCGAAATGCCACTGAATATTCCATTTTTTCGTTATTCAAATTACAGTTTGAAGGAAACTTATACGAGGGACACAAGAAGTGAAAATCACTTGACGCTGAAGCATTAATCAAATATGTATTCATACGAACCTTCAACAACTCTTTAATGCTCTTATTATTTAAAATATAGCTGCAATGAAACTTTTTTTTTCAGGGTGTGTGCCGCTTCCCAGGGGTGTATGAATAATATCACGTTCGGTTGTGAGAAATGGGGCTGTTATGAAACCGTAGCCGGAGGCAGTGGGGCGGTGAGTTGACTTGAATTAATTGTGTGGAGTTACTAGGAATAGATGAGGTACAAACAAAATTTCCGCACTATTTTAGCATAAAGCTAATATGGAATGACCTTTTAAGTTCATTTTCAGTTGTATTCACTAATGAATTTTACAAATGAACATTTTGAATTGCTGTTGATTATGAAATATTTATATTTCATATATATATATATATATATATATATATAATTTCCACCAGTGGCGTTCGTACGTAATCTGACCTGCCTATTTTGGCAGACATTGATGGTAAGCCATATTTTTGAAATTCCCAATCATTTCTTATCAGAGTTGATCACTTGAATTTTTTCAATCCGATGCACGGTTTTCGATTGAAAAAAAAAACCTTTCCTTTGCATGATCGTTGATATCGTTACATACATATGACACAATATCACCTTGCAGAGAAATACGTAGATTTTATTTTTTTAGATGAAACCCGTGCGTCGGACTAAAAAAATTCGAGAGATCAAATTTGCTCATAATTGAATACAGATTTCATTTTATTTTTATTTTAAGAGAAGTCAGTGGCGTGCCACTGCCTGTAGATATTAATAATAAATAATTTATTTTTGAAAACTTTACCACTCTGTATCTCAAAAAGTAAGACGTTTAGGACATATGTTCATATGAAGTTTTTTTCTTAAAATGGGTCCAAAAATCACCCCCATAAATATTGACATTCAATTAGGAAACACCCTGTATATATATATATATATATATATATATATATATATATGTATATATATATATATATATATATATATATATATATATATATATATATGTATATATATATATATATATATATATATATATATATATATATATATATATTTATATATATATATATATATATATATATATATATATATATATATATATATATATATAAATATATTTATTTATATATATATATATATATACAGGGTGTCCCACAATTTTTTAGACAGGCTCTAAAACGGCTGAAGATAACTTCATGAAATTTGGTATGCAGCAATTGGACGGATTTTACAATATTGAGAATCCCTCATGACGTCAGCGAAATCATCACCGTAGCTATGACGTCATGTCATTATAAAATATAGAATATAAAGGTGGTTGTGTGACTGCTCATATTAAAGGTCTTCTTATTCTGAATTCAACCATGTAATACACTTAGTATTTTAAAATTTATTAGTTGTGTATTTTCGATCAAAAGGAGTTTAACAAAATAAATAAAAAAATTTAATAAACAAATTTAATCACATGGAAATCAAGGCAATAATACCATTATTCTACAATTAATTTCAACACAAGCCTCAAACCTGATTTTCATGTGATTAAATTTGTTTATTAAACTTTTTTATTTATTTTGTTAAACTCCTTTTGATCAAAAATACACAACTGATAAATTTTAAAATACTAAGTGTATTACATGGTTGAATTCAGAATAAAAAGACCTTTAATATGAGCAGTCACACGACCAAATTTACATTTGATATTTTATAATGACATGACGTCATAACTACGGTGATGATTTCGCTGACGTCATGAGGGATTCGCAATATTGTAAAATCCGTCCAATTGCTGTATAATAAATTTCATGAAGTTATCTTCAGCCGTTTTAGAGTTATAGCCTGTCTAAAAAATTGTGGGACACCCTGTATATATATATAATATATATATATATATATATATATATATATATATATATATATATATATATATATATATATATATATATATCTAAACCAAGGGAGACCAAAGACCATGTGGAGAGATGATATCCAGAAGGTAGCGGGAGTGCAATGGATGAGTAGAACAGCTAACAGAACTGAATGGAGACAACTTGGAGAGGCGTTATGTCTAGAAATGGACCGAGACACGCTGAGAATGATGATATATATATATATATATATATATATATATATATACATATATATATATATATATATATATATATATATATATATATATATATATATATATATATATATATATATATATATATATATATATATACATACTATTAACTCCTAGTCAAGTAAGTTGCACTGAATAGATCTAATAAAAACGAAACAGCTGTACGCCGATCTTGAATCAGTGTGACATAAAATTGTTATTTTGAAGATATATTTTGAAACTCCAAACCCTTTCCAAAGTGAGTAAGAGGGTTGAAAATTTGTATGCAAATTGAGTTGATGTCAAAGAAGTGCCTGTTGATGGTAAGAGCTTTTTCTGCTTACTAATATCCATTCAAACTCAGTCAACGGAAATTAATGTGTGTGTTCTCAGAAGTTACTATTGGAACAAACACGTTCATGTCATTCTCAGTAAAATCATCTGCTTCTTTAAACTTGCTCTGATTTAGCCACTGTAAACTGTTGTCGGTTTCACAGAGAAGCTAGAAGTAGTAGCTAGTAGCTAGAAGTCTGACAATCCATGAGGCTCGCATTTTGCGCTCTCTTGCAATGTGGATCGAACACAAGTATTCTGCAGTATCTCTTTTCGAAAAGCCTGTTTCTTACAGAAAAAAAAATTATGATACTCGGCTCGATCCCTTTTCCTCATCAAAAAACTCCTGACGTAATTAATGTCAATCAATTATAAGTATCGCTAATATACATGCATGAATATATTGCCGGTATACCCTAATTATGCGGCGGTATACTGATAATCTCGAAGTGACAGTTGCGCATAGTACGTTGCGCAAAGGAACGTAATATTTTACTTTTAGTTAACGCTCTATTTTACTCCTCATAAAATTTAAGATAAGATAATGGTCAAATCATAATTTATTGCTGGCAAAGTACCAATGTTTCACAAATAACAGAGTGTCCAATGGTAGCCACACATGTCAAGATACACTTGTGCATTTTTGCACTTGTAAAAGTATACATCCATTTGAAACTTGTAGAAATTAGCTCAAAATTCTTTCCACACGCATAATTGTTCACTTGTCCTAGTCTTAACTTGCACAACACAAGTCTTTTCTGTGAAGTAATTCAGCGTTTCCTATTGAGTTGACTTACAAAATTAGTTCGTTTCAAAGTTATAAATTCATCTATTGAACAGCATACCCACCAGCTGTAGACAGTAACGGTTTTCACAGAGCGTGTAATTTATTCTAAAACTGAGCTAAAAGCTACCTGAAGTCATATAAAAACAATATCATGATTCATCATAATGATGAAATCCTCAGTAATAAATGGCAAAATTGAAGTTACAGAAATGTCTCACACGTACCTAACAGATTATCTAATGGTAGCCACACACGTCGTGATATACTTGCGAAAAATCATACTTGTAAAAGCATTTGTAGCCCAAATTAAAAATAACTGCATTGATCTTTGTTTAAGTTTCTGATGGTACAAACTTATAGGTAGTAAGGAAAAGTACGTTTTTTACAGAGAAAAATTTGATTTACAAAAAAGTTTTAGGTTTTATTCCGTTACATGTGCTTCTTCATTCCTAATACAAGAGAACAATAGAAATTATCATAAATTGAAGCTATTCAACATATTGTTGTAGCTAGACAGTGAATTATAAGTCAGTCGGAACTCAAACTGTTTATTTTGTTCGAAGTATTCGGCATTTGTTGTGGTTGGATATGTTCTGTTAATTCGAAGTAAGCCTTTATTGCATTAATTAACTCATCCATATTACCATTGAATAACACCTACTCTCATGGCCTACTGTTAATTCATATGGAAATTGAATTTGCTAAACATAAAACGAATTTGCTTCACATGTTGGAGCTGTAACAGTATTCCGATTTCCGCACATTTCAGTTCAAATTGGCAATAATTTTGACTTAGGTGTGTTGAATTTATCGATCTTACGTTATTCCATATCTCGATCTTACGTTATTCCATATCTATGACCCTACGAAACTGATACCTATTCTTTTTCTTTTGATAGAGGATACAAAACTTCTTGAATTTAAGTAATTTTTATTGTGTTCAGATGAAATACTAGGTTTGAATTCAACTACAGTTATATTCTATAATTAAACGAGCAATTTTTGTACATATATTTGCGTATCTCGTAAACGGCTCAAACGATTTAGATGACATTTTATTTAACAATTTCAATTAACGCCATGTCATAAATTTTTCTGGCATTTATATTATTGACGATGGATGATGATCAACTGTTATCTCAAAATTTCGTGAGATGGCGGTATATGACATCATACAAATGTTCTTCTTTTTCTTCTTGTGGTGCCGTACTCGGTTTAGGGTGTGGCGACCTCTCTACAACTACTCGTGCTGTGCGTGATAAAGCGATACACGAATAGAAGGGACCTACAGTTTTACGACGGTTCCGAACGTCTTTATAGAGAGGCTTTACTAGGCAGAATACTGCTCGGTGGTTTGCCATTGCCTTCCGAGAGGTGGCTTCGCATAAATTCGTTGCTCCGGCCGGGATTCGATCCAGCGACCTTCTGTTCAGTAGCCCAACGCACTGACCACTGAACTACGGAGCCACAGTTGGATATTTTCAATTTGGTTAAACCGATCTAAGCCATAGAGATAATACAGATAGAGTAGGCATACTATAGGCGCGTGTGTAAGCGAGAGCGTCCCGCCTTTATAAAGAGAGAGAGAATGACATACGTATGCTGTCCTTATGCGCGTCGGACTCAAATATGTCAGCACGCGAGTAAAATGTTACGTTTGTACGGAGTACAAACGAAGCGCATAAGCAATGCTAGAGAGAGATAGCATACCTA
Organism: Cynegetis impunctata; assembly: GCA_030704885.1. NCBI lineage: Eukaryota > Metazoa > Arthropoda > Insecta > Coleoptera > Coccinellidae > Cynegetis > Cynegetis impunctata. The sequence goes on from JARQZK010000735.1 coordinate 840,021, forward strand.
CCCGATTCTCCTTCTTTACCCGTAGGACACCTATAGGCATGCCTACTCTATCTGTATTATCTCTATGATCTAAGTTCGGTCGTACCATTATTTAACATCTCTTTGGTGGTTCCAATCCGCTCCGTCTTGTCTTGAAAACAACCCCAGATGCCAAATAAATTTCAGCTCATTTTGTTTGATGAGAGCCGCTGGAGATGTCAGTATGCAACGGCAATATATATATATATATATATATATATATATATATATATATATTTATATATATATATATATATATATATATATATATATATATATATATATATATATATATACATATATATATATATATATATATATACATATATATATATATATATATATATATATATATATATATATATATATATATATATATATATATATATATATATATATACAGTGGCGCACCCAGGGGGGGAGCCATGGGGCTGCAGCCCCCCAGATTTATTGTAGTAACAAAAGAATTGAGATGACTAAGATAATAATTATGAAATGAGCTCATCTACTAAGACTATAAAATGAGCTTACTGGTCACTATCAGTTAACAATAAGATCTATTATGATTTAACGAATACGGGATTAAAGTAATAGCAGTAAATGGTGGATAAAGCATATATATATCATCAATTCAGAACCAGAAAAAACATTATATATTGAGATTCACAGTTGTCGCTAATGATGTATAATATCTAACGACTATACAGGGCAATATTTCCATGAAAATATTGATGAACATTGTCATTTCGTTCCAAGTGTCAGCCGGATTCTCTTTAACGAAAAGGTTAAATCATCTTTTTGAGAATAATTCATTTGCTATTACTAATACGAAGGTGAAACGGTTACAAATTACATCTCGTATGTTTCATTGAATTCCATGGTCTGTATATTATGTAGTATGATATATCATACTACATCATCGGCCAGTGTTGCCAAATTGTTATATAAATTTTAGAAAGAATTTTGATTTGGGATGAGTTAAGTTGTATTATTGATTCTGATAATTTTAATAATATATGGAAACGCCTGACTAAATATTTCTGTATTCATTTGTTCTGGTTAATTAGTTAGAAGATGCTAACACCAACTGGGAAAATTATTAATCTGGAAATTAAAACCATAACCCACTGACTACTACATATACACGTAACAATGGGCTTACAAACTATCGAGTCATCCCGATAAAAAACACGATGTATTGTTATTCACATAATAAACAGAATGAATTTTTCTCCGCATAATGTTCTATACGATATTTTTCTTGTCATAACAGAATTCTCCTTGTTTGTATATGTTTATATAATTTTCAGATAACACCCGACATTGACTCATAGTTTCCATAAACTATCAAGTTAATTAACATTTGCTTCCATCCATTTTATCAGTTTTCAAAATATCTACATTACGAAAACATAGTTTTTTTTCACTTGACTGTTCTATACGATATTTTCCTTTTCATAACCTCAATAACCTAAATATTTGATAATATTGCTACTTCAGGAAAATTACTGAAGTCCGGCAGCACTGCATGCGTATTTAGTTTTGTTATTATGCATGCGCATATATTTTACTTAGATGCATTCCTGTCGTGATGCAATCTAGACCCGTACTCGATTTGTTGTATTTCTATACTATATAAGCTCTGTATTCTGTATAATTAATTTTTTTTTGTGTTTCTTGAATATGCATGTTGAGTCCGGCCTACAAAGTCCTTTTTATATCACTGCCAATGGAGATAATAAACTTACGCGATATCGGATCGTATAATTTGCTGAACTAACAGCAGATCCGTTTCCAAAAAAAAACGGGCACTAACTCCTCAGACAACTGTTCGAATAGTGGAGAAACGGTCAAAGATAAGGCACCGCATACCCGCTTAAACGCGACCCAGATCATTTATATGGCGCGAAAAACGTTATCGTAGTTGGCGGCACCTTATCACGGCCGACTCGAATGTATCAACCTCTGCGGGGATTGACAAATGAGCATCTAGTTCATATCCGAAACCCTCGTAATGTTTCAGGCGGATCGATGGTAATATCGAGGAATTCTATAGGTCCAAACACTAACCTATAAAGTAACATTGTTCACTTCGAATATTAATTCCAATGATGATTTCCTTTTAAATTTACGAGAGCGAAAATTTGAAACATATTGACTTATTGAGGAAATTTTCTTGTATAAGTTAGGTGATATAATTTTCTATATGTATGATTTCGATGTAAAAGTACATATTACATATTCTCGATGAATCAATTTATTTTGTTATAGGGTCCGACATGGAAAGGCTGTTCGGGTGTGCATACCCACATGACCAACACTAGAATAACAGATATCGAGATTTTGGAAAAACGTTATCCGGTTTTCGTTCGGAAGTTCACCCTGAGGAAGGGAAGTGGCGGAGACGGCATGAACTGCGGAGGAGATGGCGTCACAAGGGAGATTTTATTCAGGTCACCTGTCACTCTGTCAGTTTTGACAGAACGGAGGGTGCTTCAACCCTACGGGCTGGAAGGTGAGTCTAACGAAGAGAGTGTAATCTGCTAGTAGTTAAGGTTTTATTTGAAACGGAAATACGGATCAAATTTGTTGACTTATGTGGCAGCAGTTTGGAACCTATTTTCATTGATAAAAACTATTTTTCGAACTTAAATGGACTCTTATTGCTAAAAATAGATAAACAGGTATGTATATACAGGTATACCATAGCGCACGTTTCCAAAGGATGCTATGTTTAAGGTTGAAAATAAATTAAAATGATTTCGTATTCATCACATGCAAGCAATGTTATTTTAGCGTTTTTCTCGAAAACGGTAAGATTTATCGAAACAAAAGTAGTATACCTTTTTCATGTCAGAAGGTTAGGAGAATGAAAATATTCAGTCAAAAGTCGTATATAGTGTAACACAAAAAAGTTGATACTAAATGAAAGTATAGGCTCGTATGTGGCGCCCCCTACAAAATGCGAGAATACGGTGTGCAAATTTGTTTTCCTCATCCCGATAAAGCCCCAAATACGAGATTTCGTCGAAATATTATGAGCGTGGCAAAACTTAGAGCAATAAAACTGTAAATAAAATCTAACTTTAACACCCTGTAACAACGTTAATAATCAATTTTCGAAAAAATTTTATATGAAGAGGTACCATTTATTTTCGGTCTAGAATTCTCCCCTGAATTTTTTGCTCATCATTTCCGGACATCCTGTATATATATATATATATATATATATATATATATATATATATATATATATATATATATATATATATATATACATATATCAGAGAAAGATTCCGGGGTTCAACCCGATTTCGGAAGTTTTGTTGGCGCTGAGAAGCACCGTTTGTTTCACGACGTTTCGCCAAAATCTCATTTGGCATTTTCAAGTGCTGCTGTACGTCTAGTGAAACATAAAACAACACAAGACGTAAAAACTAACATCGAGGAAGAAAGTCAAGAAGTGAGGGGGCGGAGCCTATGCAGCGAACCGAGACCAGCCAATGCCAATAAAACCCAGACACAAGCAGAGGCGAACAGTAGTTGCCGTCGAGTCACCAGACGTACAGCAGCACTTGAAAATGCCAAATGAGATTTTGGCGAAACGTCTTCTCAGCGCCAACAAAACTTCCGAAATCGGATTGAACCCCGGAATCTTTCTCTGATTCATTCCACCATCCGAGAAAACATACGATATAACAATATACATATATATATATATATATATATATATATATATATATATATATATATATATATATATATATATATATATATATATATATATATATATATATATATGAATAGATATTTAATGAGAAAATCCACAAGCATCTAAAATGTTTCTTTGTCATCTAGTAGGCCTAAAAGTAGTTCTATTATTTACTTTCTCATTAGTTTTTACTCACCGATACTTTACTTTTGAGCAATATTTTCATTTGTATCTAGAGGCCCTCTTTCCGAATTCAATTTACTTCATGGTGAAAATTCGTGTGCTCAAATACTTCCCGTATTTCCCTGTTGAGAATATTCTACAGCTACAGAGTAACTTTCGAAGATATTTTATTTACCGAATCCATCAAAGTTGTAATATCTTGGTGAATTCACTCTCGATTGGCCCGAACTTTAATTCATGAGGGTATGAAAGTCCTAAGGGCTTGCTGGTGGAAGATAAACCTCACAAAATACGAAGGTAGGCATCGCAAAGAGCTGGGGAAATTTATTTACCGAAATGCGATCGGCTAGGATTTTATGTTACCGCTTTCATCAATCTCTTGGACTATTAAATATTCAATTCCACAGCTTGATTGAATTATAGAAGAAATAGGTATTTGGCAGAGCATTTAAAAGTATTTTCATTCTTTGCAATTTGGATAGAGAAAATTTCATATTGTAAAATGTTATGCGGTGATATATCTCGAAAAATATTTAAATCTTTCTCGGAAAATGGATATCATAACCGAGTTTTTAGTTTTTTCATGTGGGTCATGAACGAGTTCGTGTTTGGCAATTCAAATATTATTTGTTTCCTTTTTGTAGTAGATATGATTAAGTAGAAAGTTACGTTGAATCAAATACAAGTCAGATATGAGAAAACAAAGATTCATTAATTATTGAAATAAGGTTCCGGGTGGAAATGTCATGTAATTCTTGGTTTCATGTCATTCCCTTCTAGAATACAGATCAGTCAAGTTGTTAATATCGTGGCGTCACGAAATAAAATTGACTTTTGTATTATTGTTTTTTCTAGAGAAGTTCTTTGTTTTCGAAAAAACCACAAGAGTCACTAATTTGTCCTGTATGACTTCCATTCCTTATGGTATACATGGTTGTTTGTCGTTTAGGCAATACCTTTTTAATGGAACAGGGGAGCTTTCCAAAATGTTAATTTTTCTTTGTATCACGTATTTTTTCTTTCTTGAATGAAATGCACTGTGGTCCTGACACTTCATCATAAAGTAATGGATATCTTTAGATCCGCCATGGCCTCTAGATGGTCGGAAATTGGTGTGCTTGGTCGGCAGGTTATTGGGTCGGCCCTAGACTTCACTTTCAGGTATACATTCCGGAAAATGCTATGAATTTGACCAGGACACAACCCAGAGGCTTGCAGCTTGGGCATATATGTTCCTCGTATGTTGCTTATGAACCATTATATGAGGTATGCCCAACTAAAGTGGTGTCATTTTGCTGAAACAAACCATTGAAAATTGACAATTTGGTTCGAATTTTCAGCATATTTCAAACTATAAGTAGAGTAAGAGAGATTGTGGGTGACAAAATTGGTACGAAGTGTGATTCATTTCGTCAGAAATGTTAAAATTCTTGCAACTCACCAAGGAGAGTGAAACTATGTCAAGGGATGTATAACCGTAGATTCCAAATTCAACAGTGATCTCCACGAAAGATATTTGGTGTTGCAACAATATTTGGACAGGATATATCAATGGTCGGAGAACTGGTTACTACCGTTGAATCTTTTGAAGTTTCTGGTTCCTCATCTTGGGAAAAATAATGTCCTTAATACATATTACATGAACAATGTTGCTTGTCACATACAGACAAATATAATGGCCTTGGGGTGATAATAACTTCGGATTCATCATGGGGTAAACACTTAACAAATCCAGTAAAAGACGCAACTCCAACATTTATCTTCTTTACTGCTGGTAACTCAGATTCTGATACGGTGACCAGACTATGAATCATATTTACGCCCAATATTAGAGTTTGGAAGTAGTGTATGGCTTTCTATACTACTGCGAGACCAGCAGATGTTGGAGAGTATTCATAGACGAGCTACTAGACTTTCATATGGGCGTGTAAGACCAACGTATAGAGAATGACTACAAACAATGAATCTTCCTACTCTCTTACATCCGCATGAGAGAGGTGACCTAATTGCAACTTTTATGGCATTACATGATGACAAATCTACTATTAGACACCTGTGAGATCTGAATGAAGATCATCGTCTACGAGGACCCCGTAAAAGTTGAAGCGAGAAACTTGTAGAAGTTCATTCAGGATGTTTTTCATTTCTAATCGAATATTTCATCGATGGAATTCGTAACCAGCTGACGTTGTTACAGCGTCTAATGTAAATAGTTTCAAAGCTTGGTTAGATGCATATTTTGCTGCAAGTGATAACTGATATGGGGTCATCCATAAATTACGTCACACGAATTTCATGAATTTTTGCTCCTCCCCCCGTCCTTGTCACAGCTGGTCACATTTTTGAGACTCCCCGCTCCCTAGTGTGACGTCACATATTTTGCAAATTTACATTTTAAAATTATTGAATGAAAACAGCGGTTCCGAAATCAGTTTTATTTACATTTGAATAATTTTTAATAAAATTAACATTAAACCAAACAATTAACAAAACAAGAAACAATTAATTATATTAATTAAAGAAATTAACAAAACGAGAAACGATTTATTATGTTAATTAAAGAAATTAACAAAAAAAAATATTAATAGAATTATATTAATACGCACTCAATAATCAGTCTATGAACTTTGACCCCACTCTTTTAAATTATTTATAACTGGCATAGCAGACACTTTGTTCTCGTTTGGGTTGTTAATGTCAGGAACATTAGTTGTGTCAACATTTTTGCATCCAACCATACAGCATCATCTTCATCATCCTCACAAATAAGTACTTAGGCACGTCTAGCAGCAATTCTTTGAGGACGAATCTTCGCGGTAGGAAAAACTTCTTGTTGCCTCTTATGTAATTGCTTGTGTTGATTAGTGGTATTGTATGATACAAAATATAGACTACAGATGCCACATGATCGCTTAAACAAGTGTGCTTCGATACTAGGGCAATAGCTATCATACGGAACTTGCTTCAAATGTGATGACGCTCGGAGATCCAAAGCTAACTGAAGTAATAGTGGAGCAAATTTACCTTCGGCGTCATTTTTTTCTGTGGTTACGTACCGTTTTAACGTCTGACTAATTAAAACAGTTAAAAGAGGAAACAACTTCTGAATGAGAAAACTTTATTTCTTACTTAAAATATCTTTCGATTTAAATATTCCTTTTTTCAAGCATTAATGATCTATTGGCATAGTTGAAAGTTATCGGATCTATCATCAAATTAGTTTCCAATTAATTATCTCCAAAATTTTCTCTTGAAATTGATTAAAAAATGATTGAAAAATGATAGACGTTATACTATTTACATTTCTTATATAACGTTGAAGTATGGTTAATTTACAATATTCTTGAAAAGATTAAATGCTTGTAATTATCTAATCTTTGTGTTGATGATTTGATTTCTTCTCCAATCGCATTACTTTTTTCCTATGAATATAATATATAGAATTGCTAAAAAAGATGAACTATACTATTTATGTTCAAATCTCATCTGAGGAATATTTCTCCTATTTAAGTAAATCTTGGGAGTTCTACAAGTTAAGATGAGATAATGTTAGAATGAGGTAATATGATAATATAAATAACCAGGAATATCTTTTCTTCAAATTGATTTGTTGGTATGAGACTGCCCCAAGGTTCTAACCTTGGCCAGTTCATGTTCTATTTGATTTTTAAAACTAAGTCGACTAAGCAATAGATCAATCCAAGCTCAAATCGTGATAAATTTAATATTAATTATAAAAAAAAGCAACCATATTTGCTCAATATGAAAGCTACTTTTGGAGTTTCTTTGAGTCTCATTTGTGTCATGTATATTCTCTATAATAAATTCAAATTCTTGCAGAATAAGTGGAAATGTAACAACTAAAATACCTGAAAGAAATGTAAGACAACAAATTCTGTTTGATAGCAATGTACTAATTTAAAATTATACGTACTTCGGTAATAATTCAGAATTGTTGTTTCATTAACTTTGTTATTGAGACAGATGTAACCAATTCCTAGTAAAGGCGTCGGACTGCATCTTTCTAGAAAATAACATCATTAAGAGCAGACGCTTGACAACCCCCAATTTTTCAGATGGCCAGCCAGGTCAGCGAGGTCTGAATCTCCTAATAAGAACAGACGGCAGAACCATCAATTTGGGCCCCAAGACCTCGGTCAACGTTCAACCTGGGGTGAGTATAAATTGTTGAGTAACTGAAACAAGATGATTTGTGCGAGTTTCTTCTTGTTCTTCTCAGTTATGAGAACGAATGAAGGAAATAATTCGTGATGATCAAATGTCTAACCCACATAACCCTACATTTAATTAAATATCGCGTATGTTTTGCAATTCCCACATTTGTTTTGTACTGTAAACGTAGAGAAAGGTTGTATTTTTTTATTCTTAGTGACAATTTATGAATTTGAAGTTTCTGTAAGTTTTTATTTGTTATATATTTTTCAAATCAAATTATATCAATTCATATCTATGAAAGTAGAAGTATATATATATATATATATATATATATATATATATATATATATATATATATATATATATATATATATATATATATATATATATATATATATATATATATATATATATATATATATATATATATATATATATATATATATATATATATATATATATATATATATATATATATATATATAATTATTCATTCGAATTGTTGTTGCCTGTGAACTATTTCTAATGTTTTGATAATTCTGGTATAAAATCGAGTTTTTTGAGATTCAACAAGCCTGTTATTGCTAATAATTATCTAAAGATTATATATATATATATATATATATATATGTATATATTATATATATATATATATATATATATATATATATATATGTATTATATATGTATATATATATATATATATATATATATATATATATATATATATATATATATATATATATATATATATACTTGTTTGAAGAATGAAACTCTATGTTTAACAATTTTCACATATAATAAAACAATTGCGAATTTCAAACTAAAACTAAAATATCTAATACAAGGTTTGCAAAGTACAATTATAAATTTGGGAAATCCATTCTAGGATTCTAAGAACGATCTACCTTTATTCATTGAAAAGGTTAAGAAGAGGGGAGCTGTTTACATCCAATTAAGTAACTCCTAGGACTTTTTATGCCTATTAATTTCTAAAGTTTCAATAATTTAATTTTGAACTTTTTGTTCCGAGATGTAGAATTTTGAAATCCGAATTGAAATTCGATAGTTTTTCTTAGAATCCCATAATTTCCCGAATTTATGATTATTTTAGTTTAAGTTTGAAATTCGCACCTGCAGAAGCTGTAGTGTTAGCGAAACGCGTTGTGCAACTGTTGTTGTTTTATTATATGTGAAAATCGTTAAACTTAGAGTTTCATTTCTCAAACATGTTAACATTTGATTTACATGGAGTAACGGCCGTATCAATATATATATATATATATATATATATATATATATAAATATATATATATATATATATATATATATATATATATATATATATATATATATATATATATATATATATATATATATATATATATATATATATATATATATATATCAGGGGCGGCTAGTCAAAGGAGGCTAAGGAGGCTAAGCCTCCTCAATAATATTCCGTGTATCACTAATATATATATTTAATATTGAATAGTCAGCATTCAGCATATTCATATTAATCGAAATCATATTATTTTATGCACCTACCTTCCTTTCAACTTACATTATATAATATAATTTATTAATTAAGATAGAAGATATTTACATTTACTGCATTTCATTAATTTCAAGATTTGTGGCAACGCTGCGGAAAGCTTAGAAAGGTATATTCTCAACGTTCATTATGCCTGCCACAGAAAAGCAAACTCACACCACTCAAAAACAAATACTCCGAATGAATACTTCATTGAAATAGAAAACCAAAACACATGTACATGGCAACACCGATAAAGTCCAGTCTTATACAATGTCGACCAATCACAACTATAGAATCTCCCTGACATCGAGTAAAGTCGTTGATTGAATCGTAGTATGAACGTAATTCGTACTGTCTGAATAATGGACGCCGGAATCAGCTCGCGTTACGCGTATTGTTTTAAAATGAGTTTGATTACTGAAATTAATTTCAAAAATTTCAATGGTGACTTAGTAGAATATTTGTTATCCCATAACTTTAGTGCCGTAAGTTATGAGGATAAAGTTTTGATAAAAACAAAAAAAACCTACCCCTGAATTAAACAATTTGGTGCAGCGTAACAGAAAACAAAACCGCGGTTTTAATACACGGAATTATGAGAGACATCCTTGCCTAACCGGATCACAGGTAAAAAATTAATTATTTTGTTGGCAGTGTACTTTTTACTAGTGAAGATGTCTCTGTTTAGGGCCGCTTAGGATTTGAGGATTTAATTCTATACCTAGTTGAAAGTGAGGAATTTTTCACGGATAAAGTAACTTTAAATACAGCACGCGGATTAATATCTTACTTACAAGATAAGGAATTTATATATTTTTTAAACATCTTTAAATTAATTTTTGAACAAACAGAAATAGTTTTTCAAATTTTACAGCACAAGTTTTCAGATGTAATTTACTCACGAAATCTGCTCAAGTTTCTTTTGGAAAAAATTTCAGAATTTCGTGCAGAAGTTTATTTTAAAAAACTATTTTCTGTATTTCAAACTACTGATGATACGACTCAATTTAGCCCAAAACGAAAGAAATTCAGTTACGCAGATACGGAGCTTCACTATAAGCAAATATTTTATGAAATTTTGGATACCATTAGGGGTCAAATAGAAATAAGGTTCTTTGATTTGAAAGAACTGCATTTCTTCAACCTACTCAATAAAAATTTGTTAACCGGATTTTCGGCGGTGAACTGTGTGTTGTTTATAATGACAATGAAATTTTGGGGTAAAATGAAAATCATGTGAGGACTATAAAATACCTTTTTGAAAATGATTTGAATCAAGATTTACCCCAAGTTTATAAACTCTTATGTCTAATTGTTTCTATCCCGGTGACATCGGCTTCCGTAGAGCGCTCGTTTTCCACTCTTAAGAGAATTAAAACTTATTTACGCAATTCAATGAGCCAGGATCGTTTGAAAAATATTAGTTTGTTGTCTATTGAAAAGGAATTGGTAAAACTTTTGGCGAAAGACAAAAATTTGTATGAGGATATTATAGATCATTTTGCTAACGTTAAAGATCGCAGAATCCCGCTAATCTTCAAAAATATATAATAACTTTTTATTTGCTCTCACCAGCTGTTAACAAATTCGTTAAGTAGGTAGTACCTATTTTGTGAAAGAAATTTTTTTTTTATGAATAGATGAATTGATTAATTGGCTGAGAAGAGTTTTTGTGAATATTGTAAATAGGAGTTGTAGGTCTCAAGGTAGACACTCGAAAGTGAAAACAAATTAATAGCTTAGGGTGCTTGTTTTACTTTGATTTTCTTTAAATTATAAGGAGGTTGACCTTGAAATCCTAAAAATTTTTGCCTATGGTGTATTTTTTAACACTTCTTGTAGCCTCCTTAAACCAAAACCTCACGAGCCGCCACTGATATATATATATATATATATGAAAGTGTTGTGTGTAAGTAAAGGTAAACAACTGTAAAGAAACAAAGTATATCATAATCCAATGTGTACACAAAACATTACGTCAAACTAAACAAAAATAAAAGCGTTTCCTAAGTTGAGTAATTCGAATATTTGGCTAGAGTGTAGGATTCAATATCTACCAGATAGCGTTAAAACTTTTTCTAAGTGTTTCCACGTTCAAGCTGTTTCACTATATATAAATATACATATATATATATATATATATATATATATATATATATATATATATATATATATATATATATAAATTTTTTTTTTTGAAAATGAAAATTCATTTCGATATCTGATGATTAATCAAATCAAACTTTTCAACGGAGCTATTTCCATGAGATCCAACGAAAAGAAGTTCTCATTCATCCTGCAAGGGAGAACGTTAGAATATTCGACATCAGCGCTACATACGATGGAAACACTAGACAGTCTGTTTCGCTCTGCAACGACCTCATCAGTAGTACCCCGTCCATTGATCGAGTGAGCAACGCCTTCGAATCAATATAACCACCTAATATTTTTTAAGCAGAGCACTAATGATATATATATATATATATATCTATATATATATATATATATATATATATATATATATATATATATATATATATATATATATATATATATGTGGTTATGTGGTTATGTGGATTCGATGTCGTTGCCGGGACACTACTGATGAGGACGTTGCAAAGAGAAACAGACAGTCTATCAAATCAAATAAAAATATGCATTATTCTCTTTATAATTGTACCTACAATTTATCGACAAAGCGTAAAACTAAAGGTATGTAAAATATAGAAACAAAAACACATTAAGCGAAAAAATACTAAGAACTAAACAATATAAAACTTAGAAATAAAAACACGTCAAACCACATTTAGGTACACACAAAATATATACAAATTTTAAATGATCAACAATGGAACCGCGAGTGAGTGTAAAATTTTTATTGTTTTTAATAGAAGGTGATCTATGTTCTATTCAATTTGGTCATTTCGATCAATCAATGCTCAGAATAGTAGTCCTGCACCGAGTAATAAGGTCCTTCAAGATGGCCGTAGGTCCTTTTAATAAAACACAAGTTTTACTTTTTAGACTTCTTTATTCGGGGGTTCATACTCCTCACTCCTTAAAGACTCTCGTACGACTCCTTATAAGATCCAAGACAATGTTGAACGTAAGTTCGTCTCAGCCGAGTCAGCACTTTAATGTATATGATATAGAGTATAGACCATTGATTCCCAAAGTGGTCCAGGTGGACCCCCAGGGGTCCACGGGAGACTCGACGGGGGTCTACGTTGGCGTGACAAAAATATGGGGGTTCACAATTCATAAGCGGGGGTCCGCGAAAATTTAAATGGTGGCTTGACTTCACCAATGTAGGCAGATAATATTTTAAGTAGTTCAGCAACTGTTACTTGTAAAATCTTGCATATTCCATATTCAGTACATCGCGTCGACATTTGCAAAGCATCGCTCTCCGTCGTCCACAACTCTTGTTCAGGCTTGCAAAGGGACGAAATACGACTTGTGGTGTTTGCGCTTGCAATATTGCATGAACTTGTTAGATTCTTCACCAATATACCTTGGCATACGATTGCCAAGGATAAACGTTACTCATTTGTTTCCTGAATTTAGAAAAGAAAAGTAAAGCGAATCGATGATAGCGTTTGGCAGTGTCGAAAAATGTGAGTACTTTGTCACAGGTAGAATGCCTTGATGAGAATATTCAGACATACGTTCAACATTTAATTGCCCTGCATGATGACTTCAAAATCAGTTTTGAAGATATTCTGACGATGCAAATACCACCACGGATCATGAATGCATTTGATGAAACGGAAGTGGAAAATGTGATATTACAAGAGAAGCTACTTGAGCTTAGCACTAATAGCGCTGAAGGTGAAATTTAAAAAATGGTATCAAACATTCTGCTTCCAGGCAGAAATACCCAAAAAATTTTTAAATTTGTATGGTTTCTTGTACTTTGAGTAAATGTCCAAAAAATGTGAAATTGGATGGAATCACTTTTTTGATTGGCCAACTTTGCTTTTTTGACATCCGCTCACAGCACAATCAATTAACTAATCAACCAATAAATTCCCAACTTTCTCACGAAAACTGTTAATTCGTGGTTGGAACTCAGCCCCAACGCAAATTTCCATAGTTAGATCTAATCTCCACATTTTTGTCGAGTTTTGGGAATATGGTAGAAATGTAGCTGCAGGGGGTCCACCGGAACCAGCAAAATTTTCAAGGTGGTCTATGAGAAAAAAAATTTTGGGAACCTCTGATATAGACGAATATATGGAACACTGGTTTCTGTACAATGAACTTGATTCATATATGAATATTACATGAGTATCTCATTACTATAAAGAAAATAATATTTTGTTCTTTTCCGAAAATTGGCCAAGTAAGTTATAGATTTTAATTCATCTCGAAGGTGATTGTGAATTTTTTTAGCATTGTAAATGATGAACTTGTTTGTAAATTCAGAGGAAGGAATAGGAAAGTGAACATAATGTCTAGTGTTACCATCGTGCGTGGCACCGATGTCGAATATTCTTACATTCTCCCTTGAAAAACTAATGGGAATTCCATGTCATCGGAACTCATGAGATAAGGTCCGTTGGAGGGTTCATTTGATTATGATCAATCCTCAAAATGAATTTCACAACGTATTATTATCTTTATATATATATATATATATATTTATTCATTTATTTATTTATTCATTTATATTTATCAGTTAATAATATGAGTAGGTATATTTCTTCGGCAAAGCTGATCCAACTATATATTTTTATATGATAACGAATACGATTTGTCTAGAAAATTTATAAAGAAAGAATAATTGGAAAAATTACAAATTGAAAGTTCAACTCTGACAGTATCATAAAATTCAAGCAACAAAATAACTCCTGTAACTCTTATTTCGATTCTACCCGTCTATCTCCACTACTAAACGAGATATGTGATTGAGCACGGGAAACAGAATGAGTTTGTTCTATTTGTGACTCCGCTGTGGTTTCATTCTTCTCGAGGGTCTCTCGAAATCACGGCAAGGGTAACAACAGAATGGAGAGACCAAAATTAACCTTGTTTGGCGAACAGTGATCGGGGCAATCGACTTCATCAGGTTACAATTAAAAAATCTCATTAACTCTGTGGCTTTCACGTCATGTATACTAATAATTCTAGACCGAAGTTTCGTTGTCGATTTGATTAAATCCGTGCCGTATGGGATCTTTCTTGCTGCCTTCATTTAAAACTGGAAGCTGGAGGCGGTGAATGAAAATCAGTATTGTTTTGAAAGGAAGGAAAAATTCGCCGTCGTCGAACTAATGAAGGACTTTTTGTTTCGTTAAGGGAATCACAAATATGCGGTAGATAACCTGAAGTTAGCTTGTGCTTTGCTGATTTTATTGGAAGTTTTTTATTGCACGATACATTCCTTTCATAGTTCAGGTGTCAGTATTTCAATAATTTCATAATATCTACATTTAATTAATATATTTTCGGAGTCAATCCTTAATTCATGAAACGCTATAGTTTGAATTAATCTAATATAAGTAACCTCCGCTAAAAACTAACAATTTTGAACTTGATGTAGTTTCATTAATAGTTCAGGTGTCAGTATTTTAATAATTTCCTTATATTTAAATTGAATTAATATAATTAGGGAAAAATTGTTGGTTCATCCTGAATAAATACGACGTTATATATATATATATATATATATATATATATATACACAGGGTGTTTCTCAAGTACGTGTAGAAAATTCAGGAGATTGTTGCCGACGTCAAAATGAGAAGAAAAATTCTCATAAACATATGTCCGCAAGTTATACGTTTTTGAGATACAGTTGAATTATTATTTTTGCTTATGTTTCCTATGCAGAAAAGACAACAGCTCCGATTTCGAAGATGATGAAGTTTGATTAATGGTATAGTTGTCAGCATTTTGATGAGTTCATGATTTCTACATTGAATTAATATACTTTTGGAATAAGTATGAGTTATTCCAGACTTTATTCAACGTTATAGTTTGAATTAATATAATATTAGTTTCCCATGCGAAATACTGCGAATAAATCGATTTTAAAACAAGATAATGGTTCAATTGTCAGTATTTCAAAAATTTCATGAAATCTATATTGAATTCATATACTTTCGATACAATTGTGATTCAACCCTGAATTTAACGAGGTTACATTTTGAATTCATATAATACTAAGGTTCCTCTGAAAAATAAAGCGATTTCGAAAGATGAGGAAGTTTCATTAATAGTTCATTTGTCAGTATTTTAATAATTTCATAATGTCTACATTAAATCAATATAACTTCGGAAGAATTGTGAGTCAAACCTCAATTCATACAACGTTATAGTTTGAATTAATCTAATATAAGTAACCTCTGCTAAAAACAACAAATTTTGAATTTGAGGAAGTTTTTTTAAGTTCTGGTGTCAGTATTTCAATAATTTCATGAAATCTATATTGAATTGATATACTTTTAGTATAATTGTGAGTTGACCCTGAATTTACCAACGTTAGAGTTTGAATAAATATAATATATATTTTCTTTGCAATAAAGCGATTTCGAAAGATGATGAAGTTTCTTTAATAGTTCAGGTGTCAGTGATTCAATAATTTCATAATGTTTACATTTAATTAATATATCTTCGCAATAATTGTGAGTCGATCCTTAATTCATAAAACGGTATAGTTCGAATTAATCTAATTTGAGTAACCTCTACGAAAAACTACAAATTTTGAAGTTAATGAAGTTTCCTTAACAGGTGTCAGTATTTTAATAAATTCATGATTCTTAATTGACTACGTTAGAGTTCACAATAATCATATATAAGTTTTCTCTGCAAATAAAACGATATCGAAAGATAATGAAGTTTCATTCATAGTTCAGGTGTCAGTATTTTAATAGCTTAAGGATGTTTACATTTAATTGCTATATCCTCTGAAGAATTTTGTGTTAATCCTTAATTCATTCGACATTATAGATTGAATTGATCTAACATAACCTCTGCGAAAAACTTCAAATTTTGAACTGAAATGGTTTCGTAAATGGTTCAGGTATCAGTATTTCAATAATTTCATGATGTCTAAATTGAATGAATATAGTTTCGGAATAATTGTGGGTTCCTCCTGAATATATACAACGTTGAAGTTTGAAATGATATAATATTAAGTTTCTTTGAGAAAAACTGCACACATAATGATTCAAAACGTAAAGAGGTTTCATAAATGATTCAGTATGTCGGTAATTTTATGAAATCCTATGAAATAACTATAGTTGAAAAACAATTGTGAAAATATCTTGTATTTATATACGCGTTCACATATGTTTTATCGTGCATACTAACATGAAGTGTCCTTTTCGAATACCAATTCATGGTAGAGTGAGACGGAAAACGGTTAGGCTTACAGTTTCATTGTTTGCCATATTTGAATTGTAAACAGGCGCTCTGTTTCTATTTACGGGAGTTTCAGAAGTTTATAATGCGGTGCTTCGTCGAAAGATGAATTGTATCTGGAAGTTGGCGTGGAATGCACTGAATTTCCGAGATCTTTTTTTTTGTCTGATGGAACGTAACGAATCTGCAGAGATTGGAGGAGAGATCTTCAAGACTTCTTGATTGAAATTGAGTTATCGGGTCGACTATTTTTGTTAAAAACGGTAGAGGTTTTTTAGCGAATACTCTGGGTTTCAGTTTTGACTCTTTGTGTTTAAAAGTTCACCTTAATATCAACTTTACTTATCAGTCAATAACGAAGGAATTGGTGACCATTTTGCTGCTTAATCGCAACTTAATGACTGAATCAAGTAGGTTTATTCATTGTGAGGGTACATTGTTCAATCTGGATGAATATTTTGATTGTGAAGCTATGAGATTTCGCAATGTTCTTCAACCCTGGACTGTCTGAATTAATTTTTTTAACATTTACAGTAATAAGAAACTTGTTTCACCTATGTTTGGGGGTGAATCGAGGGGTGAATGATTCTCTGGTCGAATTTAGTTGCTAATTTCCATTAGCCACTTTTTTTTTTTAAATTAGAGTTTATATTTCAAGTATTTTCACGAATGTTTCTCATACTTGAAATTAGCAACATGTGATATATTTCAATGAAACAGTATGAAGAAAAGAAAAAAAAAAGAAAATTCTTCAAGGTACTACTGAAGAATATCGATGAATTATTCATTTAAAGGTATTTCATCTTAATATAAATGAAATGAATTTATTTTTTTCCGATATATACTCTGAATTCAATAAAAATACGACCGGTTTCGACGACTAAGTCATTTTCAATTGAAAATGGACTCGTCGAAACCAATTATATTTTCGTTAAAAATGAAGTGAAAATCAGAAAAAATAAATTTGTTCCATACATATCAAATTTTCTAACTTTTTTGTAGTATTTTCCCCGAAAAAATAGAGTATTGCAATGAATCGAAAGTCAACATGGAGAAGGGGAAATTGTATTTTAAAACAGTTTTACTTCTTGGGACCTTGATTTCTTAGGTTTTTTTATGACAGATATATATATATATATATATATATATATATATATATATATATATATATATATATATATATATACATATATATATATCTATACATAGATATATATATATATATATATATATATATATATATATATTGATATATATATATATATATTAAATATATATATATATATATATATATATATATATATATATATATATATATATATATATATATATATATATATATATATATATATATATATATATATATATATATATATATAGTAGGTTAACAAGGTCGTATCCACACCGGAAGTCCACACCCTAAATTGGCGCGAAACCTAATTTTCAAAATGGCGTCCTAAGTTCAAGTTTCCCGCCACCAGATGGCGCTGATGACGTCATGAAATAGCGTCTACGAGTTTCTGCCACCAGATGGCGCTGATGACGTCAGCGCCAGCTGGTGGTGGTGGTGGACGCTATTTTATAACATCATCAGCACCATCTGGTAGTGGAAACTCGTAGACGCTATTTTATGACGTCATCAGTGACATCTGCTGGTGAAAACTCGAACTAAGGTTACGCGCCAATTTAGGGTGTGAACTTCCGGCGTGGATACGGCCTTATGGTATGTGTGGACCATAGAAGATGACATACTAACATAAAAATGGTGGGAAAATATCCAACAGCTGTTTTTCATCTTTCACTCATATTTGATACTTCGTTAAAGTAAAAATTTCGTGACATGTTTTATGTTCTACGTTCTAACTCTTACTGAAACTAAAACATTCAAAATGTCAATTAATAATCATGCGCAGATGTTATGACGTCATCAGCGACATCTGTGATGGAAACTCGAACTAAGGTTAGGCGACAATTTAGGGTGTGGATTCCGGTGTGGATACAACCCTATAGATCATTTTAGGATGACGCCACAACTGTCAAAACAAATCCGCCATGTCCACTTGGCGGGCAGACAAACATTTCGGCCTATGCTTACAGTGTAAAAGTCGTTACGGAGTTTGCAATATATTATTAAAATGCCAATGTTTTGTTGTGTTGTTAAGTGTTCAATGAGATCGGAAAGAGACCAAGTTCGATTCTTCAGGATTCCCACCGCGCTGAAAAACCGTGGAGACTATTTAAATGCCTTGTCAAAACAACGACGTGACTTATGGGTTAGGGCTTTAAAAAGGGGTCCTCTGAGCGAAAGTATGCTGAGAAATGCTAGAATTTGTTCAAGACATTTCCTATTGGGTGAGTATTTTGATTATAATTGAGTTTGGTTCCTTGATTTTTCAAAATAATATCCTAAAAAAAGGTACAAAAAGAACAACAAAACAATTATGCTAAAAGCTAAATGAAAGTACTTAATGCTCTTATATATTTAGGACAACCAGCCCTACTAGAGAATAAGAATAACCCAGATTGGGTACCCACTCAAAACATGGGATACTTATATAGTTGGTAAAAAAAAAAGATGTACAGTCCCTGAATCGACACGAAAGAAGTACAGTGAGGTCAGATGAACGATTCAAAAATATTAGTAAGTGGTTATTTATGTTCATGATCAAATAACACATATTCTTGTTTCAGGATTTATCAAAATAAGCGTGCCAAAGATTGAAATAGTTAATCAATTGTTTAGAGTAAGGTGACTTCTAATTTATGATCACTTTGTATTTTCTTGGAGATAATAAAGCTATTTAAAAACAGGTATTGCTTATTTTCAACCCTATGTAATGTTGTTGACAAATTAAAAATAGTTAATGTAAAATTATTTATTCATTTTTGACAATAAACTAAATTATTTAATCAAGTCAATGGATTTCGTAGAAGTTACAGGCCACTGTGCAAGCTTTTGTGTGCAGGAAACAGATTCATTTTCGTTTTCAGCTGGACAAGCTTGTAAACAAAACAACAATGCTGTCACATTAATACAAACTTCCCCCAAACCTGCCATACATGTGCAATGTTCACTGGAAACAACCCCATCTGATAACGGGATTAGCCAAACCTTGCTTTTTGAGAAAGTCTAATCTGTAACAATGAGAAAGTTATTGATAAAAAAATATAATAGTGAAATATAACATTTAGAAATAATAAAATTGTTTGCTATGCCTACCTTTCCAACAACAATGTAGGCAATATCATTCATTTGTTGAGCCAAAACATCTTGGACATACCCGGACTCATAATATTTGTAGGCCAATAAAGATTTGTAGGCTTTAAGCTGCTGTCCAGTGTAGAAGCTATGACTAAGGATTATATAATTTACCAAATCCATCAAAGATACTGAAGGGATTACTTCCAGATCCTTGGACAACTCTCACTTCTCCAAATGAATATGGGTCTATATCGTCTATTATCTCCGATTTCTTGTCGTAGCGGGCTTTCACATCATCGGTAAGAGTTGAATAATATTCACTACGAGACATAACTCAAGAATTTGTTGAATTCTCACTCTGAAATACTATAAAACTCAAAAAAACAAACAAATGCATCTATGAATAACGAGTATCAAATGACACAATAAAGTTTGTCTGCCCGCCAAGTGAACATAGAGGACCTGTCAAAGTCACGTGACCTAAAATGATCTATTGTATGTGGACCATAGAAGATAACATACTAACCTAAAAATGGAGGAAAATATCCAACAGATGTTTTTCATCTTTCATTAAAATATGATCTAATTCACTACTAAATAATTCACTCATATTTGATACTTCGTCAAAGTAAAAATTTTGTTTCATGTTCTACGTTCTAACTCTTACTAAAAACATAACTTCATTCAAAATGATAATTAATAATCAATACATTCGCAGATGAATATATAAAACTATATATTTCGCGACTTAAGTGAAAAAAGATTTTCATTTCATATCGATACTTCAAAGATGAGATCCAGTGTAGAACAACATTTAAGAAATCTCAAATTACTAAAGAAAAAAATTATGGTCTATCAGTCCAAGAAAAAGATGATTTTCATGTTCAATAAAATTGAATCTGTAGAATGTAAGACACTTGAAAAAATTTTAATATACAGGGTGATTCATTAATACGTGTAAATATTTTAACGGGAGAATTTTGAGCCCAAAATATGAAGATCTAACCCAATTTGCTCATATAAAATATTTCTCCTTACTGAGTTACAGGGTGTTTTATTTCGATTATTAAAAATGAATTTTGTTCATTACTTCAATGCTGCTTGATATTTCTTTATGATATTTGGCAGTAAGTTAAAGTAGTTTGGGACACATCAAATAATAGTAAAGAAGACTTTCTCGCTATTACCAGTGGCGTACGGCAGGGGCACGGGAAGAGTTCTCGTTTCCTAAATTCTACGCCACTGGCAGAATTGTCATTTTAGTATAATTTCTCGATTCTCCTATATTTTCTCTGTAAATAAGGTATTCTATTTTCGTAACGCTAGAGCCACTATTTTTCGAGATATTTAACGTTGACATATGGCTGCACAATTCCTTTTGATTTTTATGTACGAGTCATATCGGGTTTTTTGTCAATACGATTGCATGTATTTAAATTGAAAAAAAAAATTATTAGGTATTTTTTTTTATATTTATAATAATATTAACAAACATTTAAAACATAACAACTACAAAAATATCCAGCGCTACATAAAAAAAAGTTCAAAATAAAATACTTAAATATGAAGATCTTCTTTACAAATTTTGGAAGAATATCAAATTTATGAACAAAACTTAAAAACAATTTACAACAAATGTTCAATGTGATCTCCGTTTACCTCAATAAGTTTATTCATTCTTTCGTTGAACGATCTTCTAACTTTAAAAATATATTTGGCTGATTCGCAATAAAATTAGCGGAATTTACAATTTGCTGCCATAGTTCCTGGCGAGTATTTATGGTTTGGGAGTATACCAGTGATTTCATATGCCCCCAGAAATAGAAATCTAATGGATTACAATCGGGACTTTCGAGGCGGCCACGGAAATTTCACTACCTCTGCCAATCCAACGATGAGGAAATTTATTATCTAGATAATTCCGCACTATTGATGTATAATGGGGTGGTGCTCCATCGTGCATGAACCACATGTCTCTCCTTTGGTTAAAGTGGCAATTGTTCTAGCTCATCGAAAAAGTTTAGTTTGTAGAAACTCCAAATACGAATTATTTACCATTTAAATTTTTCAAGGTAGTTCCAATATGGACCTAAACAAACGGTCTCCGAGTATACCGCACCAAACATTAATTTTAAACTCGCGTTGAAAATGTGACTCACAATATAAATGAGGATTTTCAGTATCCCAACTGTGGCTATTCCTCCAGTTAAATATTCCTCTCCGTGTACAAGTAGCTTCGTCGCTAAAGATAAACATTTTCATAAAAGTTCAGATTTTCATTTTTTTTATTTGCCATCGACTGAGCGAAATTCAATCTTCAGGAAGATCTCTTGGTAATAAGTTTTTGTACTGGAGTAAAATGGTAAAGGTTTCAAATTTCCTTTTTCAGTATTCTAAAAACTGTAGATTGGCTTACCCCAGTCATTGAAGATAAGCGACGAGTGCTAAGTTGTGGATTTTCTGCAATTCTCACTAATATGTCATCTTCCTGATCTACAGAAATATGTTTAGGTCGGCCCACATCACGTTTTGGCTTGAATTGTCCAGTCTCTCTCCTAAATCTTCTAAAAATATTGCGAAAGGTTTGATAATTGGCTGAACTCTATCTGGATACATTTCTCCATATCTTTGAGTAGCAGCAAGACAGGAATAATTTTCTTGTGCATAAACACAAAGCAATATCGCGCATTTCAGTATTACAAAAAAACATTAGGGCGCTGCATCTTCACTTAATTCTGCTTTTAAAAAAATTTATAACAGTCACAATCTTCATGAGATAATATTGTGCAACAACTGTCAGTTGTGGACACCATCCTACTAGATCAAAATAATTATTTAAGACTTCCTCATATCTATTTCCAAATAAATGTGTGAACTGCATCTATTATGACATTAGACAGCACATGCATAATAATTACTTAATTAACAATTCTATTACAAAAACACCAACATGATTGATACATAATTAAAATCAAAGTAATTATGCAGCCATATGTTCAACGTTAAATATCTCGAAAAATAGTGGCTATACTCCCAAACGAGAAATACTAGCCAGGAACTATGGCAGCAAATTGTAAATTCCGCTAATTTTTTTGCGAATCAGCCAAACATATTTTTTAAAGTTAGAAGATCGTTCAACGAAAGAATGAAAAAACTTATTGAGGTAAACGGAGAGCATATTGAACATTTATTGTAAATTGTTTTCAAGTTTTGTTCATAAATTTGATATTCTTCCAAAATTTGTAAAGAAGATCTTCATAATTAAGTATTTATTTTGAACTTTTTTTATGTAGCGCTGGATATTTTTGTAGTTGTTATGTTTTAAATTGATTGTTAATATTATTGCAAATTTAAAAAAAATACCTAATAATTTTTTTTTTCAATTTACATGCAATCGTATGACAAAAAACCCGATATGACTCGTACATAAAAATCAAAGGAATTGTGCAGCCATATGTTCAACGTTAAATATCTCGAAAAATAGTGGCTCTAGCGTTACGAGAAAAGAATACCTTATTTACAGAGAAAATATAGGAGAATCGAAAAATTATACTAAAATGACAATTCTGCCAGTGGCGTAGAATTTAGGAAACGAGAACTCTTCCCGTGCCCCTGCCGTACGCCACTGGTGATAGCGAGAAAGTCTTCTTTACTATTATTTGATGTGTCCCAAACTACTTTAACTTACTGCCAAATATCATAAAGAAATATCAAGCAGCATTGAAGTAATGAACAAAATTCATTTTTAATAATCGAAATAAAACACCCTGTAACTCAGTAAGGAGAAATATTTTATATGAGCAAATTGGGTTAGATCTTCATATTTTGGGCTCAAAATTCTCCCGTTAAAATATTTACACGTATTAATGAATCACCCTGTATATATATATATATATATATTTTTTTTTTTCCTGCTAATTCATATATAGGAAATAATTAAATTAATCACCATCATCCTGTTTTTCATCATTATATTTTTCATTTCCTCTAAAAAACCAAATTGTTACACATATCCCGAATAATAACCGTTTATCAAGAAACACCACCATCCTGTTTGTGTAATTATTTTTCATTTTATCTCATCTAGTGTGGTTAAGTTCACTTCTACAAAAGCCAATATTTCTTATAGTTATCAGTTTCATATTCACCTTTTTCCTGTTTTCGAAGTTGTTATCATGACAAGTTACTTCATGAAATGTGGTTTACATCCTTTCTGTTGAGCTATTTCCAAACTAGAGGATGTGTATAAAAGAAGCGGTTATAGCCTACACACAATCAGTTCAATTTACTGCGAGTGAATAAGAAACAAGTCCAAAAATGAATATCAGTAAAATAAATCAAACTATTTCATTAAACGATAAACCACTGAAGAAGCTTGTTGATTTGGAAAAAGATGTCATATTCAAAATCCTTGAAGTGAAAATTGTATCCACAACATATGGCCAGGCCCCCTTAGTGGAATCATCTCTATTCAAGACATTCTCACCAGGTAGAATAACGAAAATTGTTCGAGAAAATATAGACGAGCTGAACACTGGGAAATACGGTTTCATTTTCAAAGGAACTGAAAATACGGAAAGCGAATACCCTCCATCAATTATTGAATTTACTGAACTTTAAAGAAAAATGGAACAGGTATGTGACTTATCAGTTTTTCGTAATGCAATCAATCTTTTAAATCAAACTAAATCAATAGAATTGAAAAATCATTGGATTGTAATCATTAAAAAACATATTCGATTATTATTAAAATTATCTAGAAACAAAGAATTAAATCATGGAAACAAAATTAAACTTCAATCAAAAATTTCACAATTGAACCACATTTCAATTATTATGTTTTTTTTGTTCAATCTGAAATGAATATGAGAATAATATATAGGAATATAAAAAATAATTTCTGTTTTTAAATAATTTATTTTTTCTTTTTAATGTGGTCCCCACCACCCCCGTTAACGGTGAGACCTCTCTCTCAATTTCCGTAATAACTTTTCTCTATCTGAGAGAGGCCTCGTGTGAGGTAAATGATCCTCACTACATGGTCTCTCTTCCTCACTCCCCCCTGAAGGGGATGATGGGGACTCGGTATTGTTGTTGTTGGTGTTGTCGCCGTTAGGAGCAGTATTAAAAAATACCATAATTCTGAAAAAAATATTTAATATTTGAATAGTAGTATTATTTACATGAGATGAATAATCGAATTATCATTAATTCCATATGTGAATATATATATATATATATATATATATATATATATATATATATATATATATATATATATACACACACATAATTGTTATCGAAACTATAAGCGAATGAAAATCTGAAAATATTTATTATATCTAGAATAACTGAATTAATATTAATTCCATATGCGAATATAATATAATATATATATATATATATATATATATATATATATATATATATATATATATATATATATATATATATATATATATATATATATATATATTTCTCCTTTTAGACCTCTAAGACATATTCAAATGGCACATACAGGTTTCCCTAACCTAGGTGCCAAATAAAAGCCATTGAATTTTTATCAAGTGTTTATGAATCTAGCATTCTTTTATGTTTTTATATTTTCTTTGTGATTCAAATTCTATCTAATAGTAATAGTAATGTATAACTAGTATATGAATACGTGTAAAGAATGTAATGTAAGCAATGTAATCAATTAATCAAATTAAACAAACATTCAATATATATATATATATATATATATATATATATATATATATATATATATATATATATATATATATCATTTCATGTATAAATTATACTCTGGAAAAACCGATGAATATGGAATATATTACTTTATGAAATTTATGGTATTTTTTAATACTGCTCCTAACGGCGACAACACCAACAACAACAATACCGAGTCCCCATCATCCCCTTCAGGGGGGAGTGAGGAAGAGAGACCATGTAGTGAGGATCATTTACCTCACACGAGGCCTCTCTCAGATAGGGAAAAGTTATTACGGAAATTGAGAGAGAGGTCTCACCGTTAACGGGGGTGGTGGGGACCACATTAAAAAGAAAAAATAAATTATTTAAAAACAGAAATTATTTTTTATATTCCTATATATTATTCTCACATTCATTTCAGATTGAACAAAAAAAACATAATAATTGAAATGTGGTTCAATTGTGAAATTTTTGATTGAAGTTTAATTTTGTTTCCATGATTTAATTCTTTGTTTCTAGATAATTTTAATAATAATCGAATATGTTTTTTAATGATTACAATCCAATGATTTTTCAATTCTATTGATTTAGTTTGATTTAAAAGATTGATTGCATTACTAAAATCTATTAAGTCACTTACCTGTTCCATTTTCTTTAAAGTTCAGTAAATTTCAATAATTGATGGAGGTATTCGCTTTCCGTATTTTTCAGTTCCTTTGAAAATAAACCGTATTTCCCAGTGTTCAGCTCGTCTATATTTTCTCGAACAATTTTCGTTATTCTACCTGGTGAGAATGTCTTGAATAGAGATGATTCCACTAAGGGGGCCTGGCCATATGTTGTGGATACAATTTTCACTTCAAGGATTTTGAATATGACATCTTTTTCCAAATCAACAAGCTTCTTCAGTGGTTTATCGTTTAATGAAATAGTTTGATTTATTTTACTGATATTCATTTTTGGACTTGTTTCTTATTCACTCGCAGTATATTGAACTGATTGTGTGTTATTTTTTTTTTTTTTTTTTTTTTTTTTTTTTTTTAAAAATCGAGTTTGAAAACTTCAAAAGCGATACCGGTTGCGAACCCGGCCTGTGTGGGATTCAATAGTTATATATAAAATATTTCAACATTGCCCCCCCACTAAAAACACCTCTGTTCTTTCGGTTTCCGGGCATAAGCCTACTAAACCTCCATCTCACACTTAGATTAGGACTCTCGTGCTGGGTCAGCACTAAACCTGTTCCCTTCCTTGTGTCTATATTTCCCCCACCCCCACCCCCCCCCCCCCCCTCCCACCCCCCCCCAACCCCCCACCCCCCCTCCCACCCCCCCCCCCCCCCCCACCACCCCACCCCCACCCCCCCCCCCCCCAGCAGCTGGTAGAACAGAGAGTGAAGTTCCTGAACACAATGCCAGAAGAAGCAGCTTAAACTTTTTGGAGAGAGGAAGTTTGTTCGATTATCGCCAGGCACAAGAAAGTGCCTGATATAATAATTTGTCAAATTATTAAATCATATTGGTATATCGTATTGGTAGAATTTTATATTAGATTTAATAAAACTTTGCATAATTGTATTGTGCATTATTTATTTCAGAAAATTATTACAAATATCCAATGAATTGATGAGAAAATGTTTCAAATAATCGAGAAAATATCGAATCGAGGATCTAAATAATTATCTAAAGGACCTGGTTTTGAAAGTCTGATCAGTGCTGTGAATCCGAACCGCGAGGACACATTTCTTTGTGCTACATTGGTCGAAGATTAACGTAAAAAAATACGGACGCCTGTATTTTGAAATCAACATTGATTCGAAGGCTTATGTTGGTTTTTTGAACTTTAAGACAGCCAAAAAAAATGCTAGATAGGTAATCTGAAGATTATATTCTATTATTTCATTTTTTTACATAAGGCGATATATTTACTTTTATAATATAACTCAATGAATTTCTAGATCTTACTTTCACTAAAACTAACAATAAACATGACTTCCATTTTTCTTGAAATGTCAAATTCGGATACTGCAACACACCATACTTCAGTTCATCATTTCCAACATTAAATTCCATCATATATTAGTAAGGACTCTTAGACTCAATATTCCTGTCACAGGCAAACTTCAATGAAGAATTGAACATTATAAAACAGATTTTTATCAATAATGCATATAATTCACAATTAATTGACAAGTAGGTAGAGTAATTTTTTTTGAAAAATCATGCTTTTTCTGAAAACTTGAAATTTAATGTTTCCTTCTAAGGTTGTGATGCGCACATATAAACTATAAATGAAAAAATGAACTGTATTCTTGGTCTAACCAAAATAAAAACCTCCAATATTTGGATGATGTCATAAAGCGCCCCCTTACAAAATGTCAAGGTAACAGTTGATTATCATACATCGGCAACAATATAAGTACCTACCATAAAAATTTACGAGATGGCGTTATATGACATTGTTAGCATGGGAGCAGACAGGAGGCTATCATGAATTGTTTTTTTTGTGTGTGAAATTGAAAACCAAAAAGGTAAACTTAAAAAGCAAAACATTTCATCCAAATTGTTAGAGACGTTTCCGAAATATATATATATATATATATATATATATATATATATATATATATATATATATATATATATATATATATATATATATATATATATACACTAGTAAACTAGGACATTTATTTGAAACTAATCAAACAAACCTCCTAGCGGAGCTGTTATACGAGTTCACGAAACATCGAAATGCCTCCATATACCTTGGACGGTGTATGTTAGAAACATTAAGTTGTTTATCACAATAAATGGAAATGATAGACAGTCTGTTTCGCCCTTATTTGGGGCTCATCAGTATCATCCATCCATCGAAAGTGATAACCAACCAAATATTTCTAACGGCCTTCTATTTTTCTTCATGTGACTATATGGCATATGAATATGACACAGCGCCACCAGTCGGAAACAAATGAACCACATCTTACAGATAGATGAAAACATTTCGGCAACGTGAACTCGTACGTCCTGACACCCGAAGGTGGTTACTATATTCGCTAAGCAGGAGTTTCGATGTTTCGTGAACTCGTATAACCAGCTCCGCTAGGAGGTTTGTTTGATTAGTTTCAAATAAATGTCCTAGTTTACTTGATTTTATTGCCACGAACGTGTTTTGATAACAAGAAGAATTCTGCTTTCTATATATATATATATATATATATATATATATATATATATATTTCTATATATATATATATATATTAAGCAATAATAGGCCCATTGAATTAGGAAAACTTTATAATATTATATGTACAAGAATTACTCGTTTGAATATATCTCATAAAAAAAAAAACTAATTTAGCAATTAAAAGAATTTTTCTGGTTTCTATAGATGTTGACCAGAAATTCATAATTTCTCGTCAACTGATTTCGGTAATCCAATAGAAGAACTTACATAAATTTCTTTATATTATAGTATCAATATCCCATAACGCATGAACTCTTCAGCCCTATATATGTACAAAGAACAATAAATCAAAAACAGATTCGAAACATCGGGCGTCAATAAATTATCATGTGGTTATTGTAACAAAATGTATACCTATTGGTAGAAAAGAAAAAATCAAACAACGTAAAGCTGTTTCGAAAACAATTACACAAATTCTAATAATTTCAGACATCGATTAAATGAGAATCTGATGAGGTTACGTGTGGTGAAACATCGGGTCATAGATTAAATTGTAATCGTTGAAATGAAATATATGTTTAATAATATTGTAACCCACTGAACAGTAATTGAAACTGTTGAAAGCATTATTCAATGGACCTAAAACAATAAAAATATTTGTATAACTCAGATTTTTTATTAGTCCCTCCAGCATCGCATTTTATAGTTCCACTGCAGTGAAAAGAGTAAATAAACGTTATCGCATCCACTGGTATAATCTGAAAGAATCGAAACGTTTATATTCAAGCCAGACATTTGTATAAAAACCGCCGTTTCAGTAACGAAATACATTTTTCATCGGACGCTTGTAAAAGAGCGGTGAAAAACCCCATATTTCTCA